>CAKNYM010051890.1:310593-343196 GCA_932195095.1 Andricus curvator | reverse complement strand
AGGATTTCGACAATAACATTTAAAAGTCGCTTAAGGTCATTTCAGGGGAAAACTGGCTATTCTTAATTAAATTGACGCTATTTATTGATTATTCATTTCTGGCGTCTATAAATTGTGTTCTTTACAATTCAATACTGCACTCAGATTTTTTTCAGATTTTAACAATAATATTCAAAGGTCGCTCAAGGCCATTTCAAGGCAAAAATCGCCATTCTTAATTAAATTGATGCTATTTATTGATTGTTTATTTCTGGCGCGCATGGATATTGTTTTTCACAATTCAATATTGCACTCATTTTTCCCCAGGTTTTTACAATAACATTCAAAGGTCGCTCAAGGCCATTTTAGTGAAAAATGGCTATTTTTAATTAAATTGACGCTATTTATTGATAATTCATTTCTGACGCGTATGAATTGTGTTGTTCACAATTCAATATTGCACTCAGATTTTTTTTTCAGATTTTTACAATTACATTCAAAGGTCGCTCGAGGCCCTTTCAGGGCAAAAATGGCAATTTTTAATTAAATTGACGCTATTTATTGATTATTTCTGGCGCGCATGAATTGTGTTCTTTACAATTTAATATTGCACTGAGATTTTTTCCAGATTTTCACAATAACATTCAAAGGTCGCTCAAGGCCATTTTAATGCAAAACTGGCTATTTGTAATTAAATTGACGCTATTTATCGATTATTTATTTCTGGCGCGCATGAATTGTTTTCTTTACAATTCAATATTGCACTCAGATTTTTTTCAGATTTTAACAATAACATTCAAAGGTCACTCAAGGCCATTTGAGGGCAAAAATGGCTATTCATAATTGATCTAGGTAATTTTCTTAATAAAATGTTGATTCAATGAAATTTTCTCTTTTTTTTTCTATAGAGAA
Organism: Andricus curvator; assembly: GCA_932195095.1. Classification (NCBI taxonomy): domain Eukaryota; kingdom Metazoa; phylum Arthropoda; class Insecta; order Hymenoptera; family Cynipidae; genus Andricus; species Andricus curvator. Next base: position 342,305 of record CAKNYM010051890.1, on the reverse strand, counting down.
GCAGTGTCAATTTATTCATGTCGGCAAAAAAAAATAGTCTACTTGTTTGATAAATGTTTGTCATATTATTTGAAGGACATTCAAGGTCATTCCGCGAAAAATGAGCTTTTGTAAATTGTTATACTGAAAAAACAATGCTAACACTTGCATATTAGATGGTAGTTTGTCACCAACTAAGTTTTCCTCTTTCTTTTCTAAAAGGTAAATCATTACCCTTTCTTCTACACTTGTGATAATTGATTCTTCCTAATTACAATTTGACAACGAAACTTGATCATATATTAACAAAGCTGCGATATCATTCTATTTTTAACGTTTTTTATTCTTAATTTAAAGCAAAATTTAAAAAAGTAACCACTATGAAAAAGAAAAATTTGTTGTATGACCATTTTTCGTAAAATGACCTTGAATGACCTTGAAGTAATATGACACGCAGTTATTAAACCTTTCGATTAAATTTTTTGTCGCAATGAATAAACTCTCACTGTGTTTTAAAAAAGTACTAGAGAAAATTTAATTGAATTTACATTTTATTAAGAAAATGACCTTGAGCCACCTTTGAATGTCATTGTAAAAATCTGACAAAAAATCTGAGTGCAATATTGAATTGTAAAGAACACAATTCATGCACCTCAGGAATGAAAAAAAAATAAATAGCATCAATTTAATTAGGAATAGCGATTTTGCCTCTTAAATGGCCTTGAGCGACCTTTGAATGTCATTGTAAAAATCTGAAAAAAATCTGAGTGCAATATTGAATTGTGAACAACACAAATCATATGCGCCAGAAATGAATAATCAATGAATAGTGTCAATTTAATTAGGAATGAGCATTTTTGCCCTAAAATGGCCTTGAGCGACCTCTAAATATTTTTTTTTAAGTTCTGAAACAAATCAGAGTTCATTTTCTCGGTGAAAGTAACAATTTGTAGGGGTGCCAAGTTGAATTGAAAAAAATCCACACAAAAAATCATCCTAATATAATTAAAGACTGAAAATGGGCTTATTTCAAGGAAGGTGTAATATAAAGAAGACCAGTTCTCCTAAAAAGTAGCCTAAGATCGGAGCATTAAAATCAGCCACCGTGGGACTTAAGACTATAGCCATAATGCGACTTAAATAAAGCCAGTCCAAAAATATGTATTCGAGAAAATTATTCTGACTATGATACTTTTCAAATTGACAACAATTATTAATGATTTCAACCATTTTCATAAATAGTTGCAGATCTTGGCTATTTTTCAACGAGAAGGGTAAATTTTTTTACGAAATCAGCTGAATTTGAAAATTTAGGACAATGATTGACTATTTGAACAATTTTCATAAACAAATTCAGAGCTTGGCTATTTTTCAACGAATATGCTCAATTGTCGTTTAATGAATCGACTAAAAATGTCTTTCTTATGACTCTTCACTATGATGATTTCCAAATAATCAACAATCATTAATTGTGTGAATAATTTTTATAAACAAAAAGGGTATCATAGAAAAAAGTTATCGGAAAGACATTATTAGTCAATTCAGTAATCAAAAATTGAGCGTATTCGTTGAAAAATAGCCAAAATCAGATTTTATTTATGAATATTGTTTAAGTAATCAGCAATTGTTGTTAATTTGGAAAGTTTTATAGCAAGAAGTTATCGCAAAGACATTCTTAGTTGATTCCGTAGAAAAATTCAGCCTGTTTATCGAAAAATAGCCAAACTTCGAATATTGTGTTATGATTTTGTCTTTAAAATTAGACCACAACAATAAAGCTAACATCTTTAAATTTAAAAAATTTTAGAATGTAACAATTCAAATTATTATTTTTTACTCTGTATTATCGGGAATTCAAAGTCAGCATATAGTCAGCTGTAATATCCGGTCTCTTCCGTTTCCAGCTTCCTCTTTACGATATTGAAAGCTTGCTCGATTGCGTGCTGAAATCCTCTCTGCTTTTTGGAAACCAGGTTTCCAAACAGCCTCGTATTTATTTTTTTATTTTTTTTTCAGTGCATAATCTCTTGAAATGAAACCGTTATATTGCCGGATATAAAGGGACGATCAATAGGGGTATTATAAAAAGCCTCCCATTGAATCTTCTATGCGAAATGGAACACGTACGTGAGTTGGTACGAATATGGTTCGCAATACTCTAAATCGGATAAGAAGCTTTTTGAAGCTTATACTCGTTTCCACTCGAGAAGCTTGGAAATAAATTAACAACATTTTCAACTAAATTTTTTTTTTAACAAATGTAATGTATTCAATCCTTATAATATTATTTTACATATACCGATTATCGAATTAACTTTTTCATTGTTCTGGAAAAGTAATTCAACCTTTTATTCATAGTCACTGAATAAAGTAATTTGAAAGCTGGTGGAAAGTTTTTTTAAAAAAAGTGAAGAAAACTGAAACTATTTTTATAGGAATCTACAAATAAATGTGATAATTTATAATCAAAATTACAGGAAAGTACAACTTTCTTCTATTATTGAGACAAATTGTGTACTTTTTTTGTATTTTTTTTGTACATTGTTTTATTTTATTGTAGTTTTAATTTTCTCGAAGAATTTACAGTTAAAAGAATCTACAGGAATTTTAACTTCTAATTTTTTTATTTTAACTTCTACACATTGTAAATTATAAAAAAAGAAATCCATGCTATCATTTTCAATGCTACGACTTAAATAATGAATCAAAAAATTTATAGATTTTCAAAATCATATAATTTTAACAATTTTTAGCTAGAAACATTAATATATACATTAAAATTTGTTTTGAAGTCTTTTTAAATATTCTCTAAAAAATTTGTTTTGAAAAAGTAATTTACAAATTTTTCAGGAAACTAATTATAATTTTATTATCTTGGAACTCGAGTTTCTCCTACAATTTTCTGAAAATTCTGCAAAAGTAAAAAAATTACTTTAAAATCATCCAGATTCTTTTTTGAAAATGTTGGAAATCTTATGAAATATTCTTGTTAAATTAATAAAAAAAATATTGTTAGTTTTTCTAGGAGTTTTGACACACATTTTTTATTGATTTAGATCCTTTAAAAAGGCTTAAGAAGCTTATAAATTTTGAGTTCATCTTCAAAAATCTAGATTGTGTTTTCAATGTTTTTAAATCTTTTCACGTTTCAAATTATTTTGGAATCTTTTCAAAACTTCTAAATATATTTTAAACTTATTTGATTATTTTCCAAATTATTAATTGTTTAATTGTCATTTATTATTCAAAAGACTTTTTAAATCTTTTTAAATATACTCTTAAAATTAATTTTTCAAAATAAAAAATCACTTTAAATTTTCCCGGCAAACTTAAGATTTTTAGTTTATTTTCTTAAAACCTTTAAATATCCATAAAAAGCTTAAAAATTTTGTTTTGAAATCTTCAAAAATCTAAAATTAATTTTTTATTTTTCGAAACCTTTTCCAGTTTTAAATTAAGTTTGGATTTTCTCAAAACCTGTAAATATCTCTTAAACTAACTCGAATTTGTTTCAAATTGATAATTGTTCAATCGATATTTATGCATTGAAATTAAATTATTTCACTTATATATTAAAAATTTGTTGAAGAGAACCATTAAAATTCTAACGTTCAAAAAGTTTAATTTTAATAGTCTGAAATATTAACGATTCAAGGTTTTCTATTTCAACAAACCCAGCTGAAAATTGTTTAGTTATTAAAATTTGATTTATAATTGCTGATTTCAAATGGAAAGTAAAATATTTCTAAATATTCGAAAGAAATGTCATCCTTAATTTAAAATTTTGAAATTAAATGGGTTAAAAATGAAATACTTTAGATTGAAACAATATTTGGATAGGATTTTGTATCGAATAAGAGCCTTTGATTTTTTTAAACTATTTTAAAATTAGGAATAGTTTATAAAGTTTCAATCGAACGTTTACATTTGTTTAAGTACTGAGGAGTCCACATTGAAAATTTTCTATTTTTAACGTTAAAATCTGTAACTTGCTTAATTTTGAACTAATTCTGAATCATCGAGCAAAGTCAATTATTTTTCAATTCTCAATAATCGAACTACAGTTCAATATGATTTATTACACTAGCAAAAGTTCTTGGTTAAAGTGTTATATTGTTTTTAAATTGTAGTTTCTTGTAGAAACTTATATATTAAATATCCTACAAAAATTAACGGTAAATTACAAGTCGAAACGTTGATGCGGATTCTCAAAGTATTATATACATAATTCAAAGTTGATGCAAGAACAGAAAAGATGTGTTGATTCGAGGCGAATCGATTGACCTATAATATCAATACATTTTACTGAAGAGTAAGGAAGCTATGGTAATGCATAATATTTGAAAATACGGTTTTTTATAATAAAACTTTTTTCATCAGCATAATTCAAAGTTGATGCAACAACATAAAAGATTCCTTGGTTCAAGACGAATCGATTGACCTATAATATTAATACATTTTAATAAAGAGTAGGGAAGTTATAGTAATTTATATATTTTTAAAATCGATTTTTATGGCAAAAATTTTCTCATTCTCATAATTTAAAGTTGATGCGAGAATGGAAAAGTTTTGTTGATTCAAGACGAATCGATTGATCTATAACATTCATACATTTTATCGAAGAGTAAGGAAGCTATGGTAATGCATAATATTTGAAAATACGGTTTTTTATAGGGAAACTTTTTTCTTCAACATAATTCAAAGTTGATGCAACAATATAAAAGATTCCTTGGATCAAGACGAATCGATAGATTTATAATATTAATACATTTTAATAAAGAGTAGGGAAGTTATGGTAATTTATATATTTTTAAAATCGATTTTTATGGCAAAAATTTTCTCATTCTTCTAATTTAGAGTTGATGCGAGAATATAAAAGTTGTGTTGATACAAGACGAATCGATTGACCTATAACATTCATACCTTTTATCGAAGAGTAAGGAAGCTATGGTAATGCATAATATTTGAAAATACGGTTTTTTATACTAAAACTGTTTTCTTCAAGATAATTCAAAGTTTATGCAACAATATAAAAGATTCTTTCGTTCGAGACGAATCGATTGACCTACAATATTTATACATTTTATGAAAGAGTAGAAAAGTTATGGTAATTTACATATTTTTAAAATTGATTTTTATGGCAAAAATGGTCTAATTCTCATAATTTAAAGTTGATGCAAGAACAGAAAAGATGTGTTCATTCGAGGCGAATCGATTGACCCATAATATCAATACATTTTACTGAAGAGTATGGGAGCTATGCTAATGCATAATATTTGAAAATACGGGCTTTTATATTAAAACTTTTTCTTCAACATAATTCACAGTTGATGCAAGAACGTAAAAGATTCCTTGGTTCGAGACGAATCGGTTGACCTACAATATTCATGAATTTTATTAAAGAGTAGGTAAATTATGGTAATTTATATATTTTTAAAATCGATTTTTATGGCAAAAATTGTCTAATTCTCATAATTTAAAGTTGATGCGAGAATAGAAAAGTTGCGTAGATTCAGGACGAATCGATTGACCTAGAATATCAATACATTTTACTGAAGAGTAAGGAAGCTATGATAATGCATAATATTTGAAAATACAGTTTTTTATAGTAAAACTTTTTTCTTCAACATAATTCAAAGTTGATGCAGCAATATAAAAGATTCCTTGGTTCGAGACTATTCGGTTGACTTAGAATATTCATACACTTTATTGAAGAGTAGGAAAGTTATGGCAATTTATATATATTTAAAATCGATTTTTATGGCAAAAATGTTCTCATTCTCATAATTTAAAGTTGATGCGAGAATAGAAAATTGTGTTGATTCAAGACGAATCGATTGACCTTTAACATTCATACATTTTATTGAAGAGTAAGGAAGCTATGGTAATGCATAATATTTGAAAATACGGTTTTTTATAGGGAAACTTTTTTCTTCAACATAATTCAAAGTTGATGCAAGGATATAAAAGATTCCTTGGTTCGAGACGAATCGATTGACCTACAATATGAATAAATTTCATTAAAGAGTAGTGAAGTTATGGTAATTTACATATTTTTAAAATCGTTTTTTATGGCAAAAATTTTCTAATTCTCATAATTTGAAGTTGATGCGAGAATAGAAAAGTTGTGTTGATTCAAGACGAATCGATTGACCTACAACATTCATACATTTTATTGAAGAGTGAGGAAGCTATGGTAATGCATACTATTTGAAAATACGGTTTTTTATAGTGAAACTTTTTTCTTCAACATAATTCAAAGTTGATGCAAGGATAAAAAAGATTCCTTGGTTTGAGACTATTCGGTGTACCTACAATATCCATACACTTTATTGAAGAGTAGGAAAGTAATGGCAATTTAAATATATTTAAAATCGATTTTTATGGCAAAAATTTTCTCATTCTCATAATTTAAAGTTGATGCGAGAATAGAAAAGTTGTATTGATTCAAGACGAATCGATTGACCTATAACATTCATACCTTTTATCGAAGAGTAAGGAAGCTATGGTAATGCATACTATTTGAAAATATGGTTTTTTATAGGGAAACTTTTTTCTTCAACATAATTCCAAGTTTATGCGAAGACATAAAAGATTCCGTGGTCCAAAACGAATCGATTGACCTATAATATTAATACATTTTAATAAAGTGTAGGGAAGTTATGGTAATTTATATATTTTTAAAATCGATTTTTATGGCAAAAATTTTCTCATTCTCATAATTTAAAGTTGATGCGAGAATAGAAAAGTTGTGTTGATTCAAGACGAATCGATTGACCTACAACATTCATACATTTTACTGCAGAGTATGGAAGATATGGTAATGCATAATATTTGAAAATACGGTTTTTTATAGTGAAACTTTTTTCTTCAATATAATTCAAAGTAGATGCAAGAATATAAAAGATTCCTTGGTTCGAGACTATTCGGTTGACCTACAATATTCATACATTTTAATAAAGAGTAGGGAAGTTATGGTAATTTATATATTTTCAAAATCGATTCTTATAGCAAAAATCTTCTAATTCTCTTAATTTAAAGTTGATGCGAAAATAGAAAATTTGTGTTGATTCAAGACAAATCGATTGACCTATAACATTCATACATTTTATTGAAGAGTAAGGAAGCTACGGTAATGCATAATATTTTAAAATACGGTTTTTTATACTAAAACTTTTTTCTTCAAGATAATTCAAAGTTGATGCAACAATATAAAAGATTCTTTCGTTCGAGACGAATCGATTGACCTACAATATTTATACATTTTATGAAAGAGTAGAAAAGTTATGGTAATTTACATATTTTTAAAATTGATTTTTATGGCAAAAATGGTCTAATTCTCATAATTTAAAGTTGATGCTAGAATAGAAAAGTTATGTTGATTCAAGACGAATCGATTGACCTATAACATTCATACATTTTATCGAAGAGTAAGGAAACTATGGTAATGCATAATATTTGAAAACTGTTTTTTTTAAGTAAAACTTTTTTCACTAACATAATTCAAAATTGATGCAAGAACGGAAAAGATTCCGTAATTCGAGGCAAGTCGAATGATCTATAATATTAATATACTTTATTGAAGATTAAGGAAGTTATGCTCATTTATAATATTTGAATCAGCTGTTTCAAACAGAAAAACTTTTTTCACCGACATAATTTAAAGTTGACGCATGAATAAAAAAGACTTTTTGATCATAAATTTTCAAATAGAATAATTCTGACAATTTTTGTAAAGAAATCATAAAGCTGGGAAAGGCAGAGGGTGCGACAGAACCGTTCCCTTCCCTTTTCCAGCTAGTTTTGTTAAATTTTGTAAATTTTTTCACAAAAAAGTACATGTTTTAACAAAAAATTACAGTTGCAGAAATGTTGTACTTTCTTGTAAAAATTTTTTTCCCCCAAGGAAGTTCCTTTTTAGCGTTTCGTAGCCCTGGGCAGAAAACCTTATAGTTTTAGTCGGGTGTCCGTCCGTTCATCGCATTTTTCCAAGGAGGGGAAGTGAGGGAAAATGAGGAGTGGGGAAGTAGGGGAAATGAGGGATAGCGATGTAGAAGAAGTAGAGAAGGAGAAGTAGGAGAAGTGGGGAAATGAGGGAAGAGGAAGTAGAAGATGTGAGAGGAAATGAGGGGAGACGCAGTAAGGAAAATAGGGGGAAATTAGGAGAGACGAAGTAGGGAAACTGAAAGGAAATTAAAGGTTGGGAAGTCAGGGGAAGTGAGGGGGAGAGGAAGTAGGAAAATAACGGTTACGGAAGTAGGAAATGTGATGCTAAATAAGAGGAGTGAAAGTAGGGCAAGTCAGTGGGGACAAGAGAAAATAAGAGGAGGTGGAATGAGGGGAAATAAGGAATAGGTAAGTAGCAGAAGTAGGGGAAATAAGGGGAGCGGAAGTAGGAGATGTGAGGGGACGTCAGGTGACAGGAAGTAGGGAAAGTGAGGGCCAATAGAAGGAGAGGAAGTGAGATAAAGTGATGGGAGGGGAATTGGGGAAAATGATTTTGGGGAAGTATGAGAAATGGGAAAATTGAGGGCAAGACTATAAAAAGTGAGGGGGTACTAGGGGAAGCATGGGCAACGAGAAAAGGTGAAGTGGGAAGAAATGAGGGAAATAGAGGAAATAAAGTGTAGGGAAGTAGGAGAAGTAGGCAAAAAAATTAGAAGAAGTGGTGGAAATGAGAGTAGGGTAAGTGTCGGTAAATGATAGGTGGAGCAGTAGGGTAACTGAGGTTAAGTGAGTGGAGGGGAAGTAGGGCTAGTGATGGGGGACTTGCAAAGTAAGGAGAAATTAGAAGAGAAGAAGTGAAGGGAAGTGAGGGGCGGGGATGTAGGGAAGGGAGGCGAGGGATATTAGCGTAATGCGGTCGAGTAGGAGGGGGGAAGTGAGGGCTGAGGAAGGGAAGTAGAGAAAGAGGAGTGTTAGCTGGGGAAGTGGTGGAAGAAGAAGTTAAGGAAGGGCGGGGAAGTAAAGTTTGGGGAAGGGGAGTAGGGGTGGATAGGGGAAGTAGAGAAATGTAGGAGATTAGGGTGGGAAAGTATGGGAGGGGGAGGTTTAAACTAATGTTTTTTTAAATATAAAAACGTATGTTACATATTTAAAAAATTATAAGAGTTTCCAAAAAAATCAACTTTGTCTATTTTTACTGTTAACAATTAGAGAATTTTCAATTGCAAATCTACAAATTTAAATTTCTTATAATTTTAAACATTTAAAGTTGATCAAGTTTCAATTTTAAGTTTTCAAAACTGAACTGTTCCAAAAAAGCATTCAAAATTGCACTATTTCCTATTATACAAATTAAATATTCAATAACATTCAATTGAAATTATTCAAAATTGTAGAGTTTTTCACTGTGAATCATGAAAATTGAACTTCATATACCTAAAGAACGTTCAAAAATCATAAATATTCGAACTAAAAATTTTCGATTTTGAAGATTTTTGAATCTTTTGCAATAGAATAGCAGATTCCATGTAAGAATATAATAGAGGATTTTGGAATAGTTTAATTTTCAACAAACTAATAAAAAAAAGTTTGAAATTATATACATTCAAAATATAAATCTAATATGTAAAAATATAAATGTTTAAGTTTTGCAATTTAAACTTAAAGATTTTTCAATTTTGGCTCTTCAAAATTATAGAAATTTATATTCTGAATCTTTGAAATTGAAGATTCTGTTATTTTGAAAATTTACATTTGAAAGTTCTGCAATTTTTAAGTTTGACAATTGATAATTCTTTAATTTTGATGATTTAAATTTGAAATTTTTTCAACTAGGAAGAATGAGAAGTGTGAACTTGAATTTTATCTTCAAACTCATTAAAATTTTATTTGTACATCTTTCAAAGTAAAGAATTTTCAATTGCAAATCTTGAAAATTGAAAAATGTTAAATAACAAATCAATAAAATTAGACAATTTAAAATTTTAAATTTCAAAAATAATTTTCAAAATTCACAATTGAAATAATTGATTAGTCCAATTATTGTACTATTGAAGAAAATGTTCAAAATTATGTGTCTTTAAAATATAAATCTTGGTAATTGAATAGATTACAATTCTATATTTTCAAAATTCAGGAATTTTCAGTTGTAACTCTTCAAAATTGTAGAACTCTAAATTGTAAATCTTAAAAATTTAAGACTTTTTAGTTTTTTAAATTTGTATAAAAAAATTATGCACGTTTTAGTTTTTAAAATTAGAAATTCTGTAATTTTGGTGATTTTAATTTACAATTTCTTTTATTTGGAAGATCTAAAATTGAAAGCTGGACTCTTGATCTGTAAAATCATCAAAATTTAAGAATTGTGTACTTTTTTATCTTCGAAATTACAGAGTTTTTAATGGTAACTCTAAAAATTGTAGAACCTCGTAATGTAAATATTTAAATTGATGATTTTTCAATTTTTTAAAAATTAAATAAAAAAATTATACAAGTTTTAAGTTTTACAACTGAAAAATTCTGAAATTCTGATGACTAACATTCGTAATTTCTTCAATTTGGATTATTTGAAAATAAAAACTTGAATTTTTATTTAAAAATTCAATTTTATCAAAAAATAATCTAGAATGAAAATGTCTCTTGATCTGTAAAATCATTCAAATTTAAAATTTTGTATTCATATAGCTTTACAAATTGAAGATTTTTCAATTGTAATTCTTCAAAATTGTAGAAATTTCAATTGTCAATCTTAAAAATTAGAGATTTCAATTTTGAAAATTTGTATTAAAAATGTTAGAAGTTTGAAGTTCTGCAACTAAAAATTCAGTTATTTTGATGATTTACATTCGAAATTTTCTCAATTTGGAAAATTTAGAATTGAAAATGTAACCTAATTTTCAAAATCTTAAAAATTCCATAATTTTCAATCATAAATCATTAAAATTGAAGAGTTTACAATTGTAAATCTTAAGAATTCAACTATTCCGAAAAAAGCATTCAAAATTATATTTTAGATTATACAAATTACAGGGGGCGCTATTTTTTCTAATAATTTATTGAAGCACAAATATGAATTAAAGGCTTTCGTTTACAACAAAGTATTATTTTTTACTAGGAATCTGTATTACCATCGGAGATGGTAACGAACGATCAGCAGAGAAATCCTTTCACACACACACTGTGAAAATGGAAATCTACAATATCGATCGAAGGTATATCCTCTAATACAGAAAATATTTAACGTCATCTCAGACTAGATGGAGCTATAAATTTAAAAAAAATCGAAAATTAAATTTTATTCAGAAAAAAGATCTTTCGCTTCGATCGATCGTTACCATCTCCAATGATAATACAGATTCCTAGTAAAAATAGATTTGTATATAACATCTTGCAAAATAAAGCGTATTTCAGAAAAAGGATTCTTCCTCTGATCTCTCTAGTAGCTCAGTGGTTAGAGCACCTGTCCGGAAATCAGTTGACCTGGCGTTCGAATCCCGGCAAAGAGAAAGAAGATCTTTTTTCTGAATAAAATTTAATTTAAAAAAATTTAATTTATAGCTCTATCTAGTCTAAGATGACGTTAAATATTTTCTGTATAAGAGGATATAACTTTGATCCATATTGAAGATTTTTATTTTAACAGTGTGTGTGAAAGGATTTCTCTTCTGATCGATTGTTACCATCTCCGATGATAATACAGATTCCTAGTAAAAATTGACTTGTATATAACATCTTGCAAAATAAAGCGTATTTCAGAAAAAGGATTCTTCCTCTGATCTCTCTAGTTGACCTGGCGTTCGAATCTCAGCGGAGCGAAAGAAGATCTTTTTTCTGAATAAAATTTAATATAAAAAAAAGTATAATTTTCTACTCGAAAAACGGTTTTAATCAGTCCAAAAAAATTTCCCGTGATCAAATTTATCAATTTTTTAGATGAACGACAAACAGGAAGTCGTAAAGAGTTTTAGAGCTCTTATAAAAATTGCATTAAAACCTACTTATTGACTGACGTCAACATTTCCTTGAGGAAAACTCTTAAAGATAATAGGTTGAATAATTGGATTTAGCTAAAAGCCTTCAAGAAAATTATAATCACTTCATACGGTATAAACGATTTTAAATTAAGTACCTTCAATTGCAGTTACTAAAAATGGCAGGATAATTTAACTTTTAAATTTTTCTTTTTGAAATAAATTTTCTCTTAATTGGAATTAGTATAAGAAATTCTTAATTCAGTGTTCCAAGACATTTACTAATTTCACTCTTTTTTTTCTCGTCATTAGTAAAAGATTGTTGATGCACAGATGAATTGCCACAAATTCACATTCGTATGGATTTTTGCACTGCACTGAATAAGTAAAAATTTTACTGTGAATTAGTTATTTTTACATTCTCATAAGAGAAGGAAAAAAGAAAAAAGAAAGAAAAAAAAAAAGAAAATCTTATTAGATTTGTGTAAATAAATATCACATTAAAAACAAAATAAATACATTTTTGTTTGCAAAACAACGGAAGATACAAAAAAAATTAATGGACAAAAGTTATTTACCTTCAAAAGATCTATAAATTTGCTATTTATCTTTTTTTTTATGGAACGCGTAGTTTTTGTTTTAATCGTAAAAAATAAAATTAAAAATATTTTTTTTCAGACAAATGACACAAGCTACGAAAGAATATAAAGAGACAAAAATTGTGCAACCAAAAAACATCTACAAATTTTGTATGAATGACTTTTTGATCAAATGCGTAATCTTTGTTTTATACATAAAAAAAACATTAAAAATTAGAAATTAAAATTTTTGGACAAACGACGCAAGGTAGGTAAAAAGATAAATAGACAAAAATTGTACATCCAAAAAAGATCTACAAATTCGTTATTAACCACTTTTTGATAGGATGCGTAGTTTTTGAAGTAATATTAAAAAATGATATTAAAATCTTTTTTTTAATTTGTGAAAAACGACAAGGTAAGAAAAAAAATTAATAGACAAAAGTCGTTTACCCAAAAAAGATCTACAAATTTTTCAATAATTATTTTTTGGTAGGATGCGTATTTTTTGTTCAAATCGTAAAAAATCACATTGAAAATAAACAAATTAATTTTTTTGAAAAACGAAACAAGGTGCAATGAAATTTTAATTAACAAAATTGTTTTGTATAGGATGCGAACTTTTTTTAATTATAAAAGAAGTGCAGACTTGAATTTTATTTTCAAAATCATCTTAAAAATTGAAAATTTTTAAATAACAAATCGATAAAATTGAACATTTTGCAATTTTAAATCGAATGCAAAGTACGAGATACATGATGAGAATGTGCTCGTTAAAGCCGAAGGAGCTTTAACAAAAGAGACTTCACAATCACAAAATGACAGTTGTCGATGGTTTGACCACTAATTTTAGAAGGACTGTGCATAAATGTGGAGGAAGTATTTTTCCTTCCACCATTCATGGATTGGGTTGCAGTAAAATGCATTATGGGGGGACCTAGAGCTTTAAGGTGGGATCCGAACCACCAGAACAAAATTTATTGTTCTAATTACTATTATTATTATTATTATAAGGTGTTTTTATTTCAGATTATTTCAGATTATTATTTAATACTAATTAAGAATTCAAAAGTAACAAATCATCCAGAATTAATGCCCCTGTTTTTTGCCACTATCTGATGTGATTTTTCAATTGAATGGAAAAGAGAGATTCATCTTCATTCCCTCTCTTGAACAAAAATTTCACCTCTGTTTATTCCCAGACACTTCCTAACAACCAGTTGTCCTAGTTTCGCAAACTGCCAGATTGAAAAGAAGTATTGAAAGAATCCTATTTGAAATAGGTCATGGAATTTTAGAAAATGTCCTTTTCTGCTGTTTATACTGGGTGTTTTTTTTTTTGAGACATCGAAATATCTCAAAAAATACGCATCCTATGAAAAAAATAACCGTATTAAAAACTTTTTATTTTCGAGGGGGAAAAGCGACTTTTAAAAAATTTACACCATCCCACCCTCCAGGAGGCAGGAGTGGGGGTAACTTTGTAATTTCAAAAGGGAACCCCAATTTTTTATCAGAGATTCAGATTCTCCTTTATGAAATACGTAAGTTTTATTCGAAAAATTTTGTTCGATTCTCGAAAAAAAAATTACCGCACCCACCCCGCCATGGGGGGTGGGGTGGGGTAAATTTGTTCAAAGTCGCTTCCCCTCGTAAATAAAAAGTTTTTATTACGGATATTTTTTTCATAGGATTTCATAGGGTTTGAGATATTTCGATGTCTCAAGTTAAAAAAAACACCCATTCATATTTTTTTTTGGTTAAGACTACTCCACATTTTTCCCAATATTTTAGGCATGCAAAAAATGAAGTTGTGCAAGAGTTAAATAAAAGATCACTCAACTTTTGAACTTCACAATTGCCTATCTTAATTTTTATGCACACCGAGATTACCCCCAAAATTTTGTTTACCCCTCATTACCCCTCACTTTCCCTCCCTACACTTCCCCTACTTAACATACTTCCCGTTTCATTATTTCCCCTCAGATACAATACTTCCCCTCTACTTATTTTCCATAATTTTCCATTCATTTTCCGTCATATCCCCTACTTCCCCTTCCTCATTTCCAATCACTTGACCCCGCCCTCATTCCCATCACTTTTCCACCACTCACCATTCATTTTCCGTCATATCCCCTACTTCCCCTCCCTCATTTCCAATCACTTGACTCCGCCCTCATTCCCCTTACTTTCCTTCCACTCGCCTCCCTTCCTGTCCCTCCGATCATTTCCCCTCACTTCCCCTCTTTGAAAGAAAGTACAACGGACGGACAGTGAACTTTAAAACTCATTTCCCATAAGTCTTTTTCATAGGGTCCCAAAAAACCCCATTAGTGAAAAATTAAGTTTGGCTGGTTTTGGGGCTAATTATAATTGATTATTTTTTATTTAGAAATTGTTTTTAATACATAAAATACTACTTTTTACTGATAATAAGATGTTTACATAAATTGTTCAAGCAAATTAGTATTGTTTATAAGATTTTTCTCTTAGAATAGAATTAGAAACTCAATTTTTTTTCCGAATTTTTCATCTTTTTTTCATTTTTTCAGTTAGAACGAGGCAATAATTAATTAAAATTCAACAGAAATAATTGTTTAAACAATTTATTATTGTTCATAACTATATTCTCTTAGAGTAATGCTAGAAAGTCGCAGGTTTTTTTGGAAATATTCAGCTTTTCTTCAACTGTTTAGTTGGGAATAAATGATAAATATTAATATTAATAATAATTGAAACGAAAAGGCTCTCAGTAGCGACTTTAAGGAAAATTTACATTTAATATGACCGATATAGAAAATTTGAAGATTATTTCAAATATCTGTTTCATTTTAGAAAAATATGGTCACAGAAAAGAAAAAGATTTTTTAAAAAATGATCCTCTCTGCTGTTTATTTATTATTTGTTTATAAATAGATAGCCAAAATGAAGTAAAAAATTTCAGAAAAAAACACAAATATCTAGCATTACTATAAAAGATGGTTACATACAATAATAAATTGTTTAAACAATTAGGTTTGTTAACTTGAAATAATTATTACCTCACTAAGTGAAAAGTTGACACAAAGTAAAAAATTTCAGAAAAACCCACACTATCAAGCAGTAAGATATGAAGAATAATATTAATGTGTTTAAACAATTATTATTACTAACTTGCATTAATTATTATCTCACTCTAAGTGAAAAGTGGAGAAAAAGTTGAAAATGTCGGAAAAAATCGGAACAAGAATAAGAGAAGATCGGAATAAGAGAAGATAGTTATAACTAATATAATTTGTTTAAATAATCAGGTTTATTAAATTTCATTAGTTATTACCTTGCTGTAAATGAAATGTGGACTTAAAGTTGAAAAATTCGGAAAAAACGCGACCTTCTAACTATACTCTAAGAGAAAAAAGCTAGAAACAACAATAAATTGTTTAAACCATTGATTTAAACATGTAATTATCAGAAAAAAGTAGTAGTCCATGCATTAGAAATAATATGAATTAAAAAATCGCAAAAAAATCATAATTAGCGTCAAAAACTCGCAAAATTCAATTTTTCACTTATGGGGTTTTTTGGGTCCCTATGAAACAGAATTATAGGAAATAAGTGTTAAACTTCATGGGGCTTGCGAAACCTTTAAATAATATTAAAAATAAATAATTTTTTTTGTAGATTCGAATAAATTTGGGGGCGATATGCATGGAAATTCGAAAAAAATGTGAACCACCCTAGTGTTTTCCACTACTTGCAAAATGTGGGGAGTGGAAGTGAGGGGAATTTATTGGAGAAGTAGAGAAAGTGACTGGTTGGGAAGTGAGGGGAATGAGGGATTAGGAAGTGATGGGAAATTATGGAAGGGGATATGAGAGGAAATTAAGGGAGGGAAAGCAGGGAAAATGATGGAAAATGAGGGGTTCAGAAATAGAGGAAATGAAAGGAAATGAATGGAGTAAGAGCAAGGAAAATGATGGGAAGTTAGGAGAGGGGAAGTATTATAAGCAAAAATTAACATGATAGCAAGAAGATCAAGAAAAAGAAATGAGGAGTGAGGAAGTGAGCGTAACTGAGGGTATGAGAGTAGGGGAAGTAAGGGGAAATGAGAGGAAGTAGGTGAAATGATTAGAAATGAGGATGAGTAGTTAATAATGAAGTTGTGGAAAGGATGGGGGCGAAGAGTGTAGTGAGGTGCAGAAAAGTATGGGAGGGGGAGGTTGGAAAACTTAATTAACGTTTTCATATCCCTCGATACTTTTTTTGTGGAATATCCTGAAAGCAAATGCAATTTCGAAAATTTACAAAATTTCTGCTTCAGAAACTGTATAATCAAGCAAAGTAGAATAAAAAATCAGGTACTTCATGAGAAAAAACTACAGAATATTTTACATATAAAAAATTCTAATAACCTTGATTTACAGATTAATAAACATAAACAATTGCACTCGAAGAATCCAGAAATTTCCGACCCTTGGATTATTAATTGTACAAATACTCAGATTCCTGACCAAGTTAACGATATTCTTAGGTTAGCTGATAAATTTAGCTCCACTTTTCTAACCTCAAAAAACCAACAGCATTCATGAAATTCCAGATAAATTACGAGCAGAATTAAGAAATAAAATTCTCTCTCTATCTTATCAATACTTGAAAAAACCGAGCATAATTTCTGATTCAGACAGAATTATTTCTAAAAATATTGCTGAAACTGAAACTTTTCTTGAAGGACATAAAGATCTTTTTATAATACGTGCTGATAAAGGTAATGTTACTGTTATCCTTAATAAACAAGATTACTATAACAAAATGGAATTGATGTTGAATGATAACACAACTTATGAAAAAATTGACTTTAACCCCTTAAAATCTATACAAAATAAAACTTTTAATAAAATTAACAAATGGAGTCTAAAAGGTTTTCTAGTTTCTAACATGGAGAGACAAGATCTTATTACAGAAAATACTAATCTGGCTAGAATTTATGGTCTTCCTAAAATTCATAAAAATGATTTTCCTTTGAGAACTGTTGTTAGCACTATTGATTCTCTCACATATACTATGGCTAAGGTTTTTGATAATATTTTAAACTCTGCTCTTCCTAAACCTAAATCTTTTATTAAAAATGCTATTCATTTGCAACAAAAGCTGGATAAAATCAATATTCCTTCTGATTACATTATGATTTCTCTTGATGTAACTTCTCTCTTTACTTATGTTCCTGTAGATTTGGTTCTAATAGTATTGAAAAAAATGGTTTTATATCAGGAAAGTTACTGACTTACCTTTAAATAAATTCAAAGAAGGAATAAAATTCCTAATGGATAACACCTATTTTCAATTTAATAATATTTATTATAGACAAAATTTTGGTACTCCCATGGGTTCTCCTATTCCAAACAATTTAGCTGATATGGTAATGCAGGATTTAGAATCCGAGATTTTTAATAAACTAGACTTTCAAATCCTTTCCTACTTTCGTTATGCAGATGACACATTTTTAATTATTCCTGAAGACAAAATTGAAGTTATTATAAACTGAAGTTACTATTAACTTTCTGAATATTAGCATTATCAAAAATGATAATGGTACCATCCCTACTGATTGCTTTCGCAAATCAACATATTCTCGTCATTTGCTTAAGTTTCTATCAAAACATCCATTCCAACAAAAAATAGCTATTATAAAGAACTTAGTTGATTCTGCTATTCTACTTTCTGATATTAAATTTCATAATGATAACATAAAAATTGTATAACATTTTCTTTTCTTGAATAACTTTCCATTAAATATTATCGATAAACAAATTGATAACAGATTAAAAGAACTTAATAACAACAACAGAATTAATAACTCTAATAACACTATTAAAAAAGAATTTGATCCTAAAAGCAATATCACTGTTCCATACTATGGTAAAATTTCTAAAAATATAAAAAGACTTTTAAAAACTTATAAAATTAGCACCACATTTAGTATTAATTTTAAACTTGTTAAAATGATAAAATTAGGCAAAGACCAATTAGAAATCTTAAAAAAAACTAACGTTGTTTACCGTTTCTCTTGTGATTGTGGCAAATGCTATATTGGGCAAACTAAAAGACCTTCACACATTAGCCGTAAAGAACATCAGGATAGTGTTATATTAAACTACAATAATGTTCTTAACGACCACTTACATAATCATATATCAATGATAATATTTCTCACTTTTTTCTTCGGGATGAGATTGAAGTTTTACATCAAGAGAATCACCCTATAAAAGGAGCATTCGCAGAAATGGTTTTTATTAAAAAAGAACTAGACAAGTCCCTCAATAAAATCACTGACCTTGACCATCTTAATGAATCATATAATTCTATTTTAGAATTATTTTTATGAAAATTACATTGAACTTTCATCCAATATTGAATACAATAAAATTAACTTATCTTGCTTGCTTCTACTTCTTTAATAAACGTTTTTAACTCTTCTACTGTTATCTTACTTTCAAATTTTGGCGCCTTTTTTCTTTGCTACTGCGCTTACGTTCGGGCCACGCACTGGTTGGTCGGAGTTGGCGCGCAATTCAAAATTGGAATTAAAAACAATTCTTGTGATTTAAATGAATAATATTGGGAAAATGCACAAGAATGTATATAAATTGTACAACTTCTGATTTTAGACTTCTGAAATTAAATGTTTTGTGAAATATAAGTTAGTATTTGGAAGTCAAAGACAATAAACTTTTATTTAAAAAATATATGTGTCTGCATTTTTCAATAATTATTTATTTAAATTACAAAAATTGTTTTCAATTCCAATTTTGAATTGCGCGCCAACTGCGGCCAACCAGTGCGCTGCCCGCACGCAAGCACGCACAAAAGGCGCCAACATTGGCATCACTGCTTGACAGTCACTTTTGCAGTCATCTTCATAGGAGCAGGATGCCTCTTCATCCTGCTCTCATAATACCTTTAAAAAATATACGTTTTAAATTTATAAATTTTATCTGGTTAACAGTTTTTTATATTCATTATATTTACAACATAAATTTTTTGAAGTTTTAACTGGATTTTAAATATGGTAACTATAACTATCTATCATTTGAACTTAACCTCTATTTTTTATAATAATACTTTTTTGCTAATCAATTTTATAACTTCTTCACAGAAAATGCATATATTATAAATTATTCAACAGCTGTGATATATTTATTAATTTAAAAAAAATTAATATGGTTCTTCAATTATCAATCTCTTCTCCAAAAATGACTTACTAGGATTTCGTAACTATTTCGTAAGTTGGTTATTTTACATTTCTTTCAAAAAATTGTCCATAATAATACATTAACAGATTATTATATCCTTTTAGACTTTTATAATTTGGATCCCCTGATGATGGAAACACTGTGTTTTCGAAGCGTTGGGTTACACAGGCCCACAAAATTTGACAAAGGTCCGGAACCAGAGACCAGACCTAGTATACCCGAAGGATTTTGCTGCGCTGAATCCGAATCCGACCGCAGAAAAATTCCAGCACCCTCAGTTTTCGAGATATTCTAACCTAAAAGGGTCAAAAACCCGTTATTTTGATGTTTTCGAGGCCCCGTAACAACTGACAACGGCATTGTAAAGAACTACTCTTCACCTTCAAAATGCGATCCCTACCTTTTTGATAGGATTTTTCGTAGAAATCTAATCAATGTTTACTTTAAAGCGCTTTAACATAAACAACCGCAACTCGTACCCCGAGCGACGAAAGAAACAGGTATGGTTGGCGATGCAGAACAAAATATTTCCGTCGAAAATCGTTATCGTTCATTTGTAACGAATCATAACTTACTAATTAAACACGTAAATTCATACGCTCAAAGATTCAATACTCAACGATTTGGAAAATTAGGTTATGGTGGCCGAGGGCTATAGCGGGGTACGAGTTGCGGTTGTTTATGTTAAAGCGCTTTAAAGTAAACATAGATTAGATTTCTACGAAAAATCCTATCAAAAAGGTAGGGATCGCATTTTGAAGGTGAAGAGTAGTTCTTTACAATGCCGTTGTCAGTTGTTACGGGGCCTCGAAAACATCAAAATAACGGGTTTTTGACCCCTTTAGGTTAGAATATCTCGAAAACTGAGTGTGCTGGAATTTTTCTGAGGTCGGATTCGGATTCAGCGCAGCAAAAGCCTTCGGGTATACTAGGTCTGGTCTCTGGTTCTGAGAACTGTTGGCCTGTGTTATTTTTAACATTTTAATAAACTTGTCCGATAGAGTTGATACAACTTTGTTGTTCTTTTTTCTCCTATTTTGGATTCTCGGACGTTAAAGACTCTTATACAAGAAAAAGATGTTGCAGCTTACTACAGAATCAAAAGCAGCAAAGGGGAAGGGCCGATCATTTTGACATTAAAATGTAAGAAGGTAAAAGACCAAATACTGAAGAGAAGAAAAGAAATCGGTTCTCTCACTCTTGAAGCCTGCAAAATCAGAAATAACCTAGATAACAAAATCTTTATCAACGAAAATATGACTCTCTATAATCAGAAATTGTTGCTGCTTGTAAGGGATCTACAAACCAAAGGATTATGTAAATTCGCATGGTTCAATAACGGAAGAGTGTACGTGAAACGAAAAGAAGGAGAGAATCGGATCTGGATAAAGGATGAGGGAGTGCAATCTATAGGCAACCATCAGCCAGCTTTGAACTTTCCCTAAAAAGCTTTAATGACTTATTAGAGTCGATAAAAGGAAAAGGCATAATATGTGGTGATATAAATATTAATCTATTGAATGAAGACTGATCTACTCAAAGATTATACTAATACTATAAACGCAAATGGTTATTTTTTAGCTAACACTGTAAAGAAAACTGAGGCTATAATTGATCGTGTAATAGTTAGTGGACTCGAATGTAAAGTATTTGTGGAAGACACTGCGCTCTCAGATCATCGAATTCTACATTTTGATTTGATTTCTATAACAAATGAAAAGAAAGAAGTTTTTTACTTTAAAAAAGTTGATATTAAAAATGTCAAAAATAAATTGCAAAAGGAATGTGAAAATAAAGAAATAGATAATATAGAGAAACTTATACACTTAATTCAACATTGAAAATAGGAAGTAACTAATATAAATAAAAAAAATTGTCATCAAAAACGTAACATCCCCTGAGGAGTTAATAAAACTTATAAAAGAAAGAGATCAGCTGTATGTAAAACAGAAACGAAATCCCGAAAATGAGATACTTGTAAATCTTTTTAAAAAATTAATAGCTTTGATAAAAACAACAATAATGTAAATGAGATATACAGACGTAAGTTTTCGGATACGAAGATAAGTGAAGCAACAAAAATGACAGATTTTACGTCTCTAAGTAGCGCAGAGCTAGATAAAATCGTTAGTAATTTAAAAAAAGAATACCGCGGCAGGAGATGATAACATAACTACAAATGATTTTATATTTTTGTATCCTGTAATGAAAAGCACGCTGCTAAAAATTATGAACAGAGATTTTGAACTGGGGCAATTTCCTAGTATACTAAAGATCAGCAAAATTATTCCTGTACACAAAATCGGATCTAGAAAAGAAACAAACAATTATAGACCAATCTCACTGCTAAGTGTTTTCTCAAAAGTCTATGAAAAAGCAATGAAAATAAGGCTTCTCAGCTACTTCAAGGAAAATAAATTCATAAGTGACACTCAATATGGATTTCAGGAACAAAGTAGTACGCAGGCAGCAATTACAGATTTTACAGAATATATTCTTAAAAAAATTGTTAGAAAAGAAATAGTTAATGCAGTTCTTATAGATTTAAAAAAAGCTTTTGATACAGTTAGCCACGAAGTTCTGATTCAAAAACTGGACTCAAAGGGTATTAAAGATACAGCTCTGAAATTTTCGAAAAATTATCTTGATAATAGGATACAATATGTCTATGTAAACGGAATTAAAAGTGAAGAATTACAAGTGAAAACAGGAGTGCCCCAGAGATCTGTTCTTGGGCCACTTCTGTACATACTGTATGTGGAAAGCCTTCCTTTGCTAAGATTAAATATGAAAATTTGCATGTATGCAGATGATACGGTACTTGTGCATGGGAGTAAGGATTGTAAAGAATCAGAGAAAATGATAAACCAAGAGATAGTGAAATATTGCGAGTGGCTTAAACACAATAAGTTGTTGGCCAATGAAAAAAAAAACAGTCTACATCACTTTTGCATTAACAAAAATAAAAAAGATACCATTGCAAATAAGAATTGGAAACGAAACTATGAGGGAAGTTGGGGAGTACAAATATCTGGGAATTATTATTGACGATAAACCTAATTAGAAAAGACATATACAGTCAATATTCGGAAAAATAATACCTTGGATTAGTATAATGAAAAGATTCTCTGAACTTGTAAGTGAAAAAAATAAGTACCGTTACTCTTAGTTACAATACATGGTTTATAATGATCTTAAAGGCGATCTATAGACAACGCTAGTCGCACCCCTAGGCACTGTCATATATATGAAGTTGTTGGCTGGATAATCGGGTGGTGATTTGTGATGACCATGATCATGATTATTGACAGGATACACTTCGAAAGATTCAGCTAAATATTTTTTGTTTCCCAAACGGACATAAGAACCCATTGAACCAGGCTGAAGGGCTTGACCAGGCTGTAAAACTAGACATCGGATGATAGTTGCCTCATAACGATATTTCACTGACATTGGTATATAAACGTAAAACATATTAGAAGGTTGGTTTCGATACATCCAAGTGGGTATATAATTTCTATTTTCAATTCGCTTAATCGTTCCAGAATAAAAACGGCCATCCTCCAGTTTTATTTGAATGCGGTTTGGACGAATATCCGAAAATCCAGCTGCACCTAATTTGGCAAGAAAAATTAACATTAATTGAATTTTTGTAGGCTTGTAACTTAAACTTTCGAAACAATTGCCAACAATCACAGGTCTAGAAGGCAGAGACTTCACAGCCCAAAATGCTCCCAAAACATGGAAAATGGGGTGTTGTTTCATGATATGAACAGTAATTGATTATGTGATAGTGGACCATGAGGTAAGAGTCAAGGTCAAGAAACTAGAGGTAGGATATTATACAGATTCGGATCACTTTTCCGTAATAGTGATTGTAGAGGCAGAAAAGAGTAATAACAACAAGGTGAAGAAGGAAGTAAAGTCAAAAAGAGCAGAAAGAGGGGTTGAGTCAATAGAAGGGAAAGAACAGTTTAAGGAAAATGTAAAGAATATCAAAAAGCGACAGGGAAATGTTAACAAAGAGATGGGAATAATGATAGGTAATGCAAGAAGAGTATTAGAGGGCACAAGCAAAAAAGAAGTCAGTGAAGTAGGTGGCAGAAGTGGATGTGTTGAGGAATGTAGGAAGAAGAAGGAAGTGAGACAGGAATGAAGAAAATCGAGAAAAAGAAAAAGAAGTGGTGAAGAATGTAGGGGAAAAAGAAGTACGCTCAACTGTGCAATCAAAAAAAGAGGAGGACAACAAAAAGTTTGAAAAAGAGGTGGAGAAGGCTAGGACGGAGGAAGAGGGTTTGCAGGTAGTAAATAGAACTTTAAGGAAATGAGTAAATCAGGATATTGAAATTCTAGAATCGACCAAATATTTTATGAATGTGCTAAGAAGGGTAGAAATAAAAGTTGGAAAAGGAGAAAAATATGGTAGGGAAGAAGACGAGGATGTGAACATAATAAGGGAAGATATATTTAGGGTGTCAGGAATGGTGATTGATAAAAAGGCACCTAGTATGGATGAGCTTCCAAATCAAGTCTAGGAATATGGGGGAAATGAACTAAAGGAATGAGCTTGGATAATATACAATAGAGTATGGGGAGCAGATGGGTGGCTAGAGCTGGAAAAAACTGAGGGCAGTGGAATTCATACTGGAGAAAGGTAAAGGTGACGAGGTTCAAGATTATAGAAAAGTAACGCTAATGCCAATATTGTACACAATATATGTGACTATTTTATCAGAGAGGTTGAAGAAAGAAGTTGAGGAAACAGAAAGAGCCAGTGAATAGGACAGGTTTTAGGAAAGGGATAGGGATAGGGAATAGGGATATGTTCTGGATTATCTGGTTGATAAAATAATTAAGAGGCAGAAAGAGGGTATGATAGCAATCTTCGTGGACTCATGAGCAGCGTTTGACTCATTGAACCAATTCTAGATAGAAAAAGTTATGGTGAAAAAGGAGATGAAAGAGTGTGTTAGAAGAAGTAAAGGAGTTTAAATGTTTGGGTTATATCTTGCAAACAGATGGGGATCATAGAGCTCATGTAAGAGAAAAAATATAAATCAAGCGGAAAGGGTAATAAAGAAAATATGGGGTATGGGAAAAAGAAGGTTAAAAAAGATTCGAGAAGGAGAATGTCGTTATTTGATATGTTGTTATGGTCCGTACTAGGATATGAAGAAGAGATGTAGCAATAAAAGGAAAGGGAACAGATCAAGATGTTAGGTTCTAGTACGCGAATTAAGTACTGGAGCGAGAAAGAGGGCATGGAAATTGGAGAAGAAGCTTTGGGTGGGGAAGGGAGAAGAGTTAGGGAGAAAATGTTTGAAGATGATAGAAGAAAGGAGAAGGTGTGTGATACAACTAACGAGATGGGAGGAAGAAAGAAAGGAGTTATTCAGTGCTAGAGATATAGGAGAGGGTGGGGAGAGATAAAATGACTTAGAATAGACAAATCCCGATTGGGAAACAAGTTGACGGGAGGGATTTATGGGGGGAAAAAAAAGAAAACAGAAATTGAAGAATCTGTGAATTAGAAGAGGTAACATGGAGGCATGTATGGTAAGGGTGTAGGAAAGGAATGAAAGGTAAAGAAAACTGGCCAGAGAATGTGGTAAAGATTTTAGGAGAGGATGAATTAGGTGAGTAGTGGATAAAAGAATTGGAGGTGGCTAGAGGAGCAAATAAGAAAAAATGAAAGAGTGAATGTGAAAAAATGGGCAGATTTAAGTAGAGGAGAAGTGAAAGAAAGAGGAAACGGAAGTCGCTTAAAAGCATGAAGACTTGTAAGTAATGGAAACAAAACCTGGTAATAAACAATTTTTAATTTAATACTTTCAAAATTAGACGAATTAGCAAGTTAAAAGTAATTTTAATATTTATTTCAATATTTATTTAATATTATTATTTGTCTTAACCACTTATATGAAAAAAAGAACATAGCATATCAAATTCTATTCATTGTCTCAATTCTGCTTACCAAGTGCTTAATTTTTAGAAAACCACTAGAAAGATCCGAAAGGATGAATTTCCAATAAAATAGTTGAATTTTCTACTAAAAAGCAGGTCTTTTTCACAAAAAAATGAAATTTTCAAAAAAGTCATAAAATGGTCAACACAATACCTGAACTTGGAAAAAAATTAAAATTTTAACTAAAAAGTTGAATTTTTAACCAAATAATTTAATTTTCTACCAAAAAAGGTGGAGTTTCAACCGAATATTCCAATTTTCAAGCTAAAAAGACGAATCTGTTCGAAGAAAGTTGAATTATTAACTCGAAATGTTAAATTTTTAACAAAATAATTCAATTTTTAAGAAAATGATTAAAATTTGAACAAAATAATTACATTTTAAACAAAATAGTGGAATTTTCAACCTAAGATATGAATTTTAAATTCAACTTATAAATCTTGGAGAAAAAAATTAATTTCTTACGAAGAAGTTCAACGTTTGAACATGTAGTTCATTTTTCATTCGAAGAAGACAAATTCTCAACAGGAACTTTTTTAATGAAAGAGATGAATTTTCAGCAAAATAGCTGAAGCCTCATTCAAATCAGATTAATTTTCTTCCAAAATAGTTGATGTTTCAACAACAAAAAAACAAATTTTTTTTATTAAAAGAGGTAAATTCTGAAGAAAGGGGGGTCGTGTTTCGTTACGGTCTATTATGTGGAGTGGGGGGGGGGGATATTTTGACCCGATATCAAATTTTTAAATAAATAATTTTACTTCATCAAAAAATTTATTTCTAAATGTTTCTAAACACTATTGATAGAAAAGAAACTTCAAATTGTAAATCACTATTTAATAATTTGAGATAATTATCTTCTTAACATTTCGCTACCACACTATAATTTGTAAACTTTCTTACATTTTTAAAAAGATAAAAAAAAATTATGGGCAAAAACTTGTTTTAAAGAATTCGAAAAAAAATTAGAAGCTTTTCAATAACTATGAAAGATTTGAGGAGATTAAATTTTATCAAGAATTCTGGGAAAATTTTAAATGGTTTGGGTTTTGTTTTGAGAAAATCATTTTAAGTTTTAAAGATTTCAAAATGTGTAGAAAAAAAATATGGAAGACTTTGAGACATTTTTGGAAAAAATTTTCTTAAGATTAATGCGAAAATTTCACATGATTTTTTTGCGAAGAGTTTTAAGAGAAAATTGTAAAAGATTACAAAAAATTTTTAATTATTTTCTAAAATGTTTATAAAGAATTTTGGAACGATTCAAAAATAATAAAAACTTTTAAAGGCATTTTAAGAATTTTCTAATGATTCACGGACATGAACCATTTTTTTTAGGTTCTTAGGAAAAATTAAAATAATTTTTTATTTCAAAAATTAATTTTAAGAGATTATTTGAAAAGATTTCAAAACATTTCAAAAGATTTCAAAAATTGTCAAAGGAGAATCTGAAAGATTTTAAGACAATTTTTTTAATTTTGCAGACTTTAAAAAACATTCAGGAA
This sequence comes from Andricus curvator, assembly GCA_932195095.1. Lineage (NCBI taxonomy): Eukaryota > Metazoa > Arthropoda > Insecta > Hymenoptera > Cynipidae > Andricus > Andricus curvator. Next base: position 315,134 of record CAKNYM010051890.1, on the reverse strand, counting down.
AAATTTTAATGTTTTTTAAAATTTAGAAGGCTTGGAAGGTCTGACAAGATTAAAAAAAGAATTTTCTTAATATTCGTGTGAAAAATTAAAATAATTTTTCGTTTTGAAAAATGAACTTCAAGAGAAAATTAAAAAAGGTTTTTAAACATATCAAACGATTTCCTAAAATTTCGAAAAAGAGCGTAGAAGATTTTAAAGCAAAATGTATCAATTTGGTAAGGTTAAGAAATATAAAATAAACCGAATTAATTCAAGGAATATTTAGTAAAATTGAAGAGATTCAAAAAAATTTTAAACCTTAAAAGATTTTTAGAAATTCAGATTTTTAAGGATTTCGAAAATATACTTTGGAAGCTTTAAAAGAATTTCGAAGGGTTTCAAGAGAATAAACAAATTTTCTTAACATTCCTGGGTCAATCTGTTCAAGCAAAAGTATTGCATTTTCAATAAATTGATGAATTTTTAACTAAATAGTGAAAAATTCAATTAAAAACAAGACTTTTCACGAAAAAACCGAAAAAACAAATTTTCAACAAAATACGTGATTTTTCAGCAAAGAAGTTAAATTTTTAAAAAATCAATGAATTTATGACTAAAAGGATAAAACTTTAACCAAAAAAATTAATTTTTAACAAATTAGTATATTTTCAATTAAAAAGATGAATCTTAAACCAAGAAGACTACTTTTCTACCAAAATAACGAATTTTTAACAAAATATATCAATTTTAAACTAAATTATACTAAATTATATTTTAAAACAAACAATGCATTTTCAACTCAAATGATAAACTTTTGGTAAAAAAATCTAATAAAATAGTTAAATTTTCAACCACAAAGTTGAATTTTCAAACAAGAAGATTAATTTTCTACCACAAAAATCGAATTTCCACAAAGTAGATGAATTTTATAGAAAATAGTAGATATTTTCATTAAAAAAGATAAATTTTAAACAAAAAATAGAATAATTGAAATTTCAGTCAGAAAAATTAATTTTTCAATAATTTTTTTTTCAATAAAATAGTCAGATTTTCAATAAAAGAGAGTTACGAACCCGAAAATATTAATTTTCAACAAAAAGATAATTTTCAACAAAATTGTTGAATTTGAAAGGAAAAAAACGAATTATCTACAAAAAATTGAATTTCTTACTGAAAAAGACGAGTTTACGAAAAACAAATACATTTTTATACAAAAAATATCAATTTTCAAGCAAAAGTGGAATAGTTACATTTTCTTACAATAGAATAGTTAAATTTTGTTTCAAAAGATTTCTTATATTTTTTAGATTTTTAACAATTTTTGTACAATAGAATAGTTAAATATTCTGTTGAAAAAATAAATGTTTAAACAATAAAAAACAAACTTTCAAAAAAATAATTACATTTTTAAATAAAAGAAATGAATATTTCACTAATGAGATTGATTTTCAACCAAATCCATGAATTTTCCACCAAACAGTTGAATTTTCAAATAAAAAAATCAATTTTCAACTCATAATAGAATAGTTCACTTTACAATGAAAAAAAATTTTGAAGCAAAAAAAAATTTCAACAAAATAGTTAAGTTTTCTGCGGAAAAGATGAATTTTCAACAAAGAAGATTACTTTTCTACCAAAAAAGACGAATTTTCGACAAAATACATAAATTTTCAAGCAAGCGAATTTTGAACTAAAAACTTTAAACAAAAATGGAAGTTATATTTTCAGTTGAACAATTAACTTTTGACCAGAAGAAAACGATTTTTAACAAACATAGTTTAATTTTGAACCAAAGAAATGAATGTTCAACTTAAATGATGAATGTTCTACCATAGAAAACGAATTTTTAAGAAAATACATAAATGAACCAAATAGTTTCATTTCTAGTCAAAGATAATGAAATTTCTACCAAAAGAAATGGATTTTCAAACCAAATAGACGAATTTTTAACACAAGAGTTGGATTTTTAACCAAGAAAGCTATAAAATAATATATTAGATCCTATGTAAGATACTATGAAATGAAAAAAAAATTCTTCAATAAATTCCAGATTCTTTTTTGGCACATCAAAAGAATCTTATAAAAATTATATTCATATAAATTAAAAAACAAACTGATAATACTTATTTCCTGGTTCTCAATTCTCAGAATTTATTTTCAATTCGAATTTAAGTGCTCAACAATTTTTAACAAATAAATAGTTGTTCGAAATTTGTATGTTATATTATTATTAACATTCGTTTTCATTCTTTATCGTATTAGAAAGAAGTTCTGAATTGGTGAATTTCAATTAGTACTTACATTAGGTAACTTCAATATTTCTATGACTAAAAAAAATATTGAAAAAGCATTCAGTGGTTCATCAAAATTTTCTTTCATTTATTTCTAGTCAATACTTCATCTTAAAAAACCTATTTTTAATTTAGAAAACGTTTATTGGGTTTTCAAACACAATACAAGAAATGTTACGCAACGGCGTTAAAAAGGTCGAAAAAACGTAACTTTTCAGTAACTTATTTACTATATGCTGTATATATTACTATATCTATATGTATAATATTTTCTATATATATGTATATATCAAGTATAGTGAACTTTAAAACGCTTTCAGAAGGCATAATAAAACTCCACTAATAAATTTTCTATTACATATATTGTAACCGCACGCTTTCTAAGGGCTGTTAACTAAATAAATTCTAATTTAAACTCCATCTTCATGCAAATTTATTGTAAATAAAATCATAAAATTATAATACAAGAAGGGTTAGCACGAGAGAAAAAATGAGATTCCTGTGCACAAAATGAAATTTATTCAAGAAAATCCTATTCTAGCTAGAGTACATCAATTTATACCTATATTCTACGATTATATCTATAAGCGTGCCTACTCTATCCTTAAATTTAATAGATAAGAAACGCTTCTTTCAATATGGCCTCTAGCCTTTGGCATTAACTCAGGAATTACTTGATCTTATGACGTAATATAGAATTTGTTTTTGCATTCAGCAATTTTGATTTTACACAATACTAGTTTTAATTTAATTCGCAACACAATTCGCTTTATTCAGCATAGAAAAATCCTATCTTAGGATAAACTTTGTAGTCAATGGGACTCTCTAGAGTCTAAGTCTTTGTGTAAGGTAGAAATTCGATTAATAACTTTGGTAATCGGAATAATCATTATAAATATCGAAACGTAAAATAAACCAATTAAGTAAGATATACAGACATTAAGGAGCCTCAAGCCCTGACCCAAGGGGTCTTAAATCTTTATATTCGCAGGTGCGTCGTAGGCACAAAATTAGGGTCGTTGCCCTTGAAACAGGAATTTCCCTTCCTATAGGGTATACAATATCCTCTTTTCGAGGTACAAATTCCGAACGCGCTAAGGCTATCTCTTCCGAGAGAGAGAGAAGAAAAGAGAGAGAGAAATTTCTGAAGGATTTACGAAGCTAATGGTAGAGTTTCCTTTCAAAAGGGCTCTCCGTGTAAATTTTACTTAGATTCCGCGAAAAATACGCTTTATTCTACTAAGTCGGTTAAAGCCTTTCTGGACGAGATTAGAAGGACACGCAATCAGTCTGCTCCTAAGGCCACTTTCTGGACTAGTTTACGAGAGGCTCGCTCTACTCGTCTGCGGATCATTCGGTAAAATCAACTCAATAATAAAGCGTCTAAAAAAATTTTGCACAAAAAAAATTACCTTCAGAGATTTCCTCACAGCTGATAGACTTGAGTAACTCGCACAAGGATTTTAACTTCTGAAGAATATTGAGAGAGTTTAAACGCTCTCAAGATTCTTCCCGTTCGACCATTGTCTGTAGAGCTCCCACAGTTCCGCAGACTCGGTGATCGGTCCCCACGACCGTGCACTTCTGCCGCCCAGGATAGGATGATTTATTGTCTGTTGGGCATTTCGGCTTTCTCCTCTCAGCTTCAATGTTCGGTGACATCTCTCTTGTAAATCTGCTTGGATTTGCTTCCACTTTTTCAAATCCTTAATTTTAGCAGCCGGTCCATTCTCTTTCTCACTAGTTGTGAGGGGTCTCTTCTTGGGTCGTAAATTCCTGTCCTTTAGCATTTGTTCGACCAGTGCGTCTCCCCTCGTCTTCTTCACTGTGTACATTCCACAGCGCGGCTTGGTTTTACTTTTCTCTTCCATAATTATTTTCAAATCTCGTTCTGCTGCACTCTCCGGATTTTGTGCCGGAGGTGGTTTAATTATTTCCGGTTCCTCCTGAATGTTGAGATCAATCACACGGAGTGCGTTGATCTTTACTTCCTGCAAGATCTCAGCAGCAACGTCCTGATCGTCCTTTGAATTTTCTCCCAAATTTTGCGTGCCGTTTGTAGATTGCTGTGGTAATTCTACGCATGCTGCATTCATAGATGGTTGCGGCGATCTCACACACATTGCACTTGTAGATGGCCTAGGTGCTCCCATACACGCAGCACTTGTTGATGGTTGTGGCGATCCCCAGCAAGCACTTGTAGATGGTCGAGGTGATTCCACAGACGCAGCACTTGTCGATGGTTGTGGCGATCCTACGCACGCATTGGTG
>CAKNYM010051890.1:295493-309757 GCA_932195095.1 Andricus curvator | reverse complement strand
TGGCGATCCTACACACGCACTCGTAGAGGGTCGAGGCAATCCCACACGCGGAGCACTTGTCGAAGGTTGTGGCGATCCTACACAAGCACTTGTAGATGGTCCAGGCGATGGTACGTATGCTATGTTCGCCGCTGGTCGTGGTGATACGATGCGTATGTGTGGGTCGTTGTCAGTGGTTCCCACCCCTCGTTCTCCCTTTCTAATTCCACTAGGTGGTTGTGGGTAAAACTCTTCTCGCAATTTTCAGCCTCGTTGTCCAGATTGCATTGGATATTCACGTCGACGTGGGTATCCACAGTCTCGATTTGTGTTGTAGCGTCCGGCATCGTAGGTATTTTCTTTAAAACTGACCTTCCTCGGGCTCAGGCCTCTTCTCAAACCCTGCAGTTTCTCTCCTTTCCGCATTTTCCGCATCCCCTCCACTATTTTCCTTCCCGTGATATTTTCTCAGGTCATTCGCGTGGTACTGTCCCCTCTCTCTGTCACTCTCTATTCCTTGTAGGATATATACGTTCGTCGCAATTTGTTTGTTCACTCTGTATGGGCCTTCATACAGAGATAAGAATTTTGCCATTGTGCCTGTCGTTGTATGTGATACATTACAGGCTTTTGCGAGAACCCATTCTCCTTCGGCAAGGGTGACACCCTTTTTATTTTTGTTGAGCCTGGATAATTGTTTTTCGCGCTTCGTCTTGATTCTGTCACGCAGCATGACGATTTGCTCCTGTCGGTCTATCGCAGGTTGGTGAGGCGTAGGGGGTAGCAGGTGCGTCCACCATCTTTTCGGCTTCCTTCCCCACAGGGCCTCATAGGGCGTGATTTCCGTGGTTTCATGATATGATTCGTTTAGAATCGTTTCAATGTTATCCAGTTCAGCGAACCATGATCCGTGCTTATCCCGTGGTAGGAGTGTCCAAAAGAGTCTTGCGAGCTCTCTGTTAACTCTTTCCGCCATGTTGGCCTGTGGGTGTCGTATTGAAGTCAGTACCATTTTGATTCCTCGCTCACTTAACGCTAGCCTCCACTTCTGACTGGTAAATTGTGTTCCCCTATCAGAGAGCACTTTTTGTGGTTTACCAATCAGTGTAGAGAATTCGTCGATCTTTTTCACGGCTATTTGGCTTTTCGCCTTACGTATTGTGTACAATTTCGTGAACTTCGAGAAGGTGTCTATCATCACGAGTAGATACTCATATCCAAAGAGATCCCTGAGATAATACAGGTTCTTGCAGTGCTTGCGATGCCGGTGTAGAAATCTTGTTGCGCTGGCACGAGTCGCAAGTGGCGATAATTTGTCGTGTTATTTTAGCCATGCGTGGGGAGTAAAATGACTCCTTGAGTATCCGGTATGTTTTCTCTGCTCCTGGGTGTCCTTAGGAGACGTGGCACTCACTTATGAGCGTTTTATGAGTCCTTTCGGCACGTAAATGCGATAGAATGCTCCATCCATATGGTATAGTACTCCGTCCAGTACTTTAAAGCGGTTGCCTTCATTTTGATTTTTCATTTGAATTTTCGCCAGATTCTGGATTTTCTTATCATCCTGCTGTCGCTGCGGTATTTCGCGAATTTTTCGTTCCACTTCCGGTGTCCATTCGTAGCTTAACGCATTTATTACCACACGGGTCTCTCCACGATTTTTCTTGTAGCTTTCTTCATCCTGCAATCGGCTTAAAATGTCGGCCATGATATTTTCTTTTCCAGGAAGATGTTCAATTTTTATGTTGTAATTTTGGATTGCGAGGATCCACCGTGTGAGTCGCGCATTGACGAATTTGCACGTTTTAAGGAACGTTAGGGCAAGGTGGTCGGTGCGATTTATGACTTCGGCACCATGCAGGTAGGTACGAAACTTCTGTAGCGACCACACGATTGCTAAGAGTTCCTTTTCCGTGGTGAAATATGTTAATTCCGGTCCTTTGAGAGTTCGACTTGCGAGCGTGATAATTTCTCTCTCATTTTCGTCGTTAAGTTGATATAAGACTGCACCTAAAGCGTAGTTACTTGCGTCCGTCTCCAGGTAATAACATTTTCTTGGATCTGGAAAGTAGAGCATTATTGAGGTGCTGAAAAGTTGCTTTACTCTTTCAAAGCTCTCCTGCGCTTCGCGTTCCCATTTCCAGGGTACTCCCTTTTTTATTAATTTGAGGAGTGGCACGGTTTCTCCAGCGTGCTTGTCACTGAATTTCGAATAGAAATTTATCAGGCCTAAAAATCCTCTCAGTTGTTTCGCTTTCTTCGGTGCCGGAAAGTCTTGAATACAGTTGATCTTGTCAGGATCCGGTTTGATTCCTTGTGTCGTCATGATGAAACCTAGGAACTTTGTCTCCTTTTTAAAAAAATTTGATTTATTGAGATTCGAAGTCAGGTTGTTTTCGGCTAGTCTGCCTAGGATTTCATTCAGGTGTTCGAGGTGTTGTTTGTTGTTTTTAGAGGTGATTAGAGTGTCGTCGACAAAGGTGATTATCTGTTCAACCACCCCCTGTAGTGCCTGGTCCAATCCTCGCACGAGGGCTGCGGTGCTCGTCTTGAGTCCGAATGGGACTACTCGGAACTCGTAGCTCCTCCCACGGTATTGAAATGCCGTATATTGTCTCGAATCGGGATGCAGAGGCACCTGCAAGAGCTGCTGGTCATGTCCAGATTGGACATCACGTTCATACCTCTGCATTTCTGGAAAAATACCTCGGCTGGCTCTGGACACTCCCAATCTTCGATTAAAATCTCATTCAACCTCCTCGCGTCCAAGCATAGTCGAATCGATCCGTCCTTTTTGATTACTGGCACGACCGGGTTAATATAAGGGCTATTTGATCGCTGAATAATACCCATATTCAACATTCTTTGCACCTCCGCATCTACCTTTTCTCTATGTGCGATAGGAATTGGATAGCTGCGACCGATGAAAGGCTGTCCTTCTTTAACCTTTAACACGTGCTGATATTTCCTGAGTAATCCTGGTTCTCTTCGAAAGACTTGTCGATGCTTCCATATTATGTGGCCGAGTTCAGATTTTTCTTCCTCACTCAGTTCCTGGCTCTCATTTATTTTGTCTCTTATCTCCTCCCATGTGATTTCCAGAGGCAATTCTTCATTTGGTACTTTATTGCTATTTCTCACGTCTTTCTCACGCATTTCGTCTCCCATCGTTGCTTTTATGGCGTTGAGGCTATTATGTGTTGTTTTCGTTTCATCCTGCACTATCAGGATTGCTGGCTGGCCCTCTAAATATGGGAACGTTAGAGTTTTCGTATCGAGATTAATATTAGCTCGACATTCGTCCAACACATCAATCCCTATGATGCAGGTGCGAGAAAGGCGTGGAACAATGAGAAATGCCACTTGAATTGTCGTGTCAGGCAGTTGTATATCGGCGTATATTTGTTTGCTGAGGCGCACTGCTTTGCCCCCCACTGGCCCAGCGACAGCGATACCTGCCAGCGGTAGGCTGGGACAGTGTCTGAATCTTTCCAGGTTGCCATTCAGAAACTCTTCGGAGATGCAGGTAATCTCTGCCCCCGTGTCAATCAACGCCTTCGTGACAATTCCAGCAATCTGTAAGTTTGCCGTATAACATTTCGACCTCGGCCTGGGCGTTGCTCCTTTTTCTCCCTCCATAAGATCCTCTCGCGTATTTGTGAGCATATTTGCAAAATATACGGTATCCTCTGCCACGTCAATTTCACTTATTGCTGGGTCCCTTCACGTGGCTCCAGCTCGTTTCCCGCATCATAATTTTCTTCAAGGGGATATTGCTCAGTTTCTTGTTCATGTTGTGAGTCAACTTCCAAATTTTGTACCTTGTAAGGGGCTTGAGTTGTCGGTTGTCTCCACGAATTATCGTTATATGGGGCCCGCTGCCCCCCTGAGCCGTTGTTCGGTCGTGAATTATTTTGATTGTTGGGTCGACCTCCATTTTGTTGTTGTTGTTGTGGCCAGGTTCCATTGTTTCTGGGATAGTTGTTTCCTGGGTTGCCGTTTCTCCAATTACCGTTGTAATTAGGGTTGATATCTCGCGGTGCGCTGTTTTTATTTCTTGCATCAGCATATCCCGTGTTTGAGCTTCCAATTTGGTCGAACTCCTCCAGGAGTTCGATTAATTGCTCACATTTCTTAATACCTCTACCTATTACGGCGTATTTTATTTCGTCACTAAAATGACGTGCCAACTTTCTTATCACCTCCGTGTGCTCAGGTGGAGGTATTAGATCGCTTACGTGAGCGAATATTTTGGTCGCATACTCGGCGCGAGATTTATCTTTTCATGGAGTGAAGTGACCAAACTCCAGTTTCTTTTTTATTTCATGTTGAATGTGTTCGTTCCAGTACCTTTGCTGGAACTTCATGGCAAAAACTTCAAAATCAGATACCTCCCTTTTTATGACCAGCCACCAATCACTCGGAGGGCCCGAGAGAGATTTTTCAATTAGATACTCTGTGTCGCAGGCTCGAGGACGTACCACGTCCCAATACTGCTTTAATTGGCGCAGGTATCTCATTGGACTGCCCTCCCCATTGAATTCTGGCAACACATATTTGATGTTTGGCTTGACAGGCACAGTGGGGTTTCCGGGTTGGATTGATAGGTTGTCCGTGATTCGCTCTGCTACTCAAGCAAGGGCGGTTTCTAATCTGTTGAGTTGGGCCTGCATACGCAACTCCCTTTTTTCCATAGTTTGGGTCACATTGGCAGTAGCCTCCAATGAACGGCCGATGCTGGTTTCTAATGCTTGTAATTTTACTTGCATAGCATTTTGGCGCTCCGCCATTTGTTGTTCGAGGAGTCGTTTCTCCTCCCCAATGATTCTTTGGGTCCTCCTCTCCAATTCTTCCAATCGTTGGTTAATTAAGGTCCATATTTGTTCGCTATTTTGTTCCATTGGTAGCTGGGAAGTGCTTGGCGAGTCCTCTCTATTCTCCAGAGTGACGTTGCGGATAGTCACATCTACATCTTCCTGTGTATCACTCTCGCTGGGTGACTTTCTCACCACTCTGGACGAGCGTAAATTGTTTCTACTCATTTTGGGGATTTTTGATATCACAGGGGAGATTCACTTCACCGTTAATATTCGCGTGAAAATTTCACTTTAATGTTTTTATCGAATTTTCTTCTCACTCCCGATATTGTTTTATATTGACGAATTTATTCGCGGTTCAACACTCCCACGATCTGGTAAGTGTGTACTTACGATGAAACGTATAGTCTAGTGTTTCACTTCGTAAAATCACCCGTTGCTTCCACGTACGAATTGCGGAGTACCGACCATAAAACGCAAACACTGATTCACTTTCAAATGTCAGTTCTTCGTTAAATTTGTCTCTTATTATGTACTGTTCGCGGAAGAAAATTTTCGTTTCGTAGACAACAGTAATGTTTCTTTCACACTCGATAATGAGAATATATTGTTCATAGGAGACACTACTCGCGGCACTAATCTGAGCACTCTTTTTCATTTTTAGTCCAATTATCTCTTAGAAAAAGGTTTTCACACACCGATTTTCGTGTTTACAATTTCATTGCCTCTTTGTTTGTTCGGTTAGCCATTTATCGACTCTTTCCATTCGGTGGTTTTCTTGTTTAATTTTTTGATTCTCCAAATACTCATATAATTTAGCCATACCTTGTGGTACATTTTTCTGGCTTGCAGGTGGAGGTAAGTAGACCACGAAAGAAAGACTTGATTAACTTCTTCCGATCCATTTTAAACTAACCTAAGAAAAGAATCTCACCTTTTTTTCAACTTCTCGTGCCCCACGTTGGGCGCCAATTGTAACCGCACGCTTTCTAAGGGCTGTTAACTAAATAAATTGTAATTTAAACTCCATCTTCATGCAAATTTAATTGTAAATAAAATCATAAAATTATAATAAAAGAAGGGTTAGCACGAGAGAAAAAATGAGATTCCTGTGCACAAAACGAAATTTATTCAAGAAAATCCTATTCTAGCTAGAGTACATCAATTTATACCTATATTCTACGATTATATTTATAATCGTGCCTACTCTATCCTTAAATTTGATAGATAAGAAACGCTTCTTTCAATATGGCCTCTAGCCTTTGGCATTAACTCAGGAATTACCTGATCTTATGACGTAATATAGAATTTGTTTTTGCATTCAGCAATTTTGATTTTACACAATACTAGTTTTAATTTGATTCGCAACACAATTCGCTTTATTCAGCATAGAAAAATCCTATCTTAGGATAAACTTTGTAGTCAATGGGACTCTCTAGAGTCTAAGTCCTTGTGTAAGGTAGAAATTCGATTAATAACTTTGGTAATCGGAATAATCATTATAAATATCAAAACGTAAAATAAACCAATTAAGTAAGATATACAGACATTAAGGAGCCTCAAGCCCTGACCCAAGGGGTCTTAAATCTTTATATTCGTAGGTGCGTCGTAGGCACAAAATTAGGGTCGTTGCCCTTGAAACAGTAATTTCCCTTCCTATAGGGTATACAATATCCTCTTTTCGAGGTACAAATTCCGAACGCGCTAAGGCTATCTCTTTCGAGAGAGAGTGAAGAAAAGAGAGAGAGAAATTTCTCAAGGATTTACGAAGCTAATGGTAGAGTTTCCTTTCAAAAGGGCTCTCCGTGTAAATTTTACTTAGATTCCGCGAAAAATACGCTTTATTCTACTAAGTCGGTTAAAGCCTTTCTGGACGAGATTAGAAGGGCACGCAATCAGTCTGCTCCTGAGGCTCTAACGGTTCTTTGTAGGAATATCATTTTTCCGAATGCCACTTCCTGGACTAGTTTACGAGAGGCTCGCTCTACTCGTCTGCGGATCATTCGGTAAAATCAACTCAATAATAAAGCGTCTAAAAAAATTTTGCACAAAAAAAATTACCTTCAGAGATTTCCTCACAGCTGATAGACTTGAGTAACTCGCACAAGGATTCTAACTTCTGAAGAATATTGAGAGAGTTTAAACGCTCTCAAGATTCTTCCCGTTCGACAGAGAGTATGGGACAGACAAGAGAAAGAGGGATCTCAAGCCACTCCGGAAGTACTACTCCACAAAGATCCTTGCGGTTCGCCCGCAAGCCTCCAACTCCTCGTCTTCGCTTGCGTAACAGTTTTTATAGTCTCGCGGCGGCCTTCTTCCCACTATTCCAGTTTGACTTTTTAGTGGGAGGTATTCGAGTTTGCGCTCTCGATATTCTCCTGAGTGATGCAACTCCTCGTGAAGTTCACTCAGAAGAATATCGTTTTGCCTGTTTTTAGGAGCCCTCTGTAACTCGCAGGTTACAATATATACATATATGTATCATTGTGTAAACTTTTGGCGAAACGTATGATATATACAATATATATTAGTAAATAAATTAGTAATTGAATATGAGACTGAAAGGCGTAATTGAAAAAAAAAATAATGCAAACTAGTATTATGCGCTTCAACCAATTAATTGTTTAACAAATACCATACGAATAAAAACGGTTAAATCAGCCGATATCGTTAAACTCCTAAATTAAGTATCAAATAAATTTTCTTTCTTTTAGAAGGCGGTTTATTTACACACTAACAAAAAAAAATGTATTCCATCCAGTTAATATTTCCATCTTATACCGAACATTTTATTTGAAGAAAATAAGAAAGTATTGTATTACTTACTTTTAAAATGAAGGAGGCCAACGAATGTAAGAAGTAGAATGTTCGTGAAAATCTTCATTTTTCCGAAATTAGTGGAAATTATAGATGACAGAAATCTAATTTTTCAATAATTTCGTATGAACGGTGACTTGATAAATGACAACTATATATACTACCTTTTATGACTTCTATCAGATAACAACTCTTTACTTATTCTTTAAAAACGATGGAGAGTAAGGGGGTACATTTTTTATTTCAGTTAAAAATTTTAATACTTGCTAGATTTATCATACACAGAAATTTTCGAGTTATTAATTATCACAATATGTGTGTTGAAGATTTCATGGTAGAAGCAATTCAGACAAAAATTAAAATAATTTTCTTTGTCTTTTAATTTTCTGACTCGTGTATATAAAATTTGAATAAAGATGAATAACTGCAAGACGCCATTAAAAGGCATAATAAAACTCCACCCATAAATTTTTCATAAATATGAAATTAGGTTAAACAAACACCGCAGGGTCCCGCTGGGAGAAACTCACAGAAACAGAAAAATTACAATGACTTATCATCAAACTTTATAACTTAGGATATAATATTTATAACTACAAAAGAACAAAAATATGAGCAATCAATTAGGAAATCTTGTTACAATAAACTGTTCATAAATAATTGAATATAAGTTAAGATACAATAATAAATTATTTTAAAAAATTTACTCTTTTCTTTCTAAAAAAGGATAAAGTTCCCCAATTTGAAACATTAAAAGATTAACAGTTAACATTTCTAAATTAAGAATTGTTATCAATTGAAAAATTCAGTTAAATTTAAAGTTAATTAATTATTCTATTATTATTTTTTTTTTCTAATCTTGTTGTCGGGTGAACCCGGTTTTTCATCATAGCCACGGACTAAGTCCGTTGAGGAGGTGACAACAGTCGCCGCTGGATGCTACCTTAGAGCTACCATCTTATTAATTATTATAAATTGAATTAATTAATTTTATAATTTATAAATTTATTATTATTATTAATTAATTAATAATTAATTATCACCAAAAAATAAACTACTTTATGTTTTAAATCAGTTTAATTCTTGTCATCCAAGACTTAAATTTACAAATAAAATTGAAAATAATAATTCTATTCATTTATTAAATGTTAAAGTGATAAAAACGAATGCAGGTTATATTATTACAGATTGGTCTCGGAAAGATACTTTTTCTGGAAGATAATTAAATTTATTTTCTAACCATCCAATTCAACATAAAATTGCTATAGTTAAAACTCTTATTGATACATCTCTTAAATTATCACATGAATCCTTTCATGAATCAAGCATTGAATTTATCAAAAAAAAACTCTTTATTTAAATAATTATCCAATAGACTTCATTTAAAACATATTGATTCTGAAATCAAAACAATTGAAGATTCTCTATCTAAACAAACAGATACAAACTTTGTTAGGAATTTTATATTTAAACCTTCAGTTTCTATATCTTCTCATGGAAAGTTACCCTTTGAAATTGAAAGAATTTTGAATGATTTCAATATTACCACATCTTTTAGGATTGATCCAAAACTTGACAAAATAATAAAATTAGGTAAAGACTCTCTAGATATTTATCAACTTACTGATGTAGTATACTAAATTCAATGTTTGATTTGTGATAAATTTTATTTTGGCCAAACTGGTAGATTACCTTCTACTAGAATAAAAGAATAATATGAAAACTTTAGAAAAACCCTAACAATCATAAAGTTATTGATAAAGATCAGGTTGAAACTGGACATTTCATTGATTGGGCAAATGTTACAGTCTCACACCATGAACTTAACAAAATTTAAAAGAATAGCAGAAATGTTCTCTATTAAAAAAAATAGTAATAATTGTTTAAATATAATTCCTGACCCTAATAATTATAGTCCATTGTATAACATAACTTTAGATTCTTTAATTTAGAAAAATAAAAATTTTGTTAATTCAACTAATTAAATATAAAGGATTTTTATCTAATAAAATTTCTAATTCAAAAATTATTATATATCTTAATTAAATTTTTAAAAATAATTTATCATTGTATCTTAACTTATATTCGATTATTTATGAACAGTTTATTGTAACAAGATTTTTTAATTGATTGTTAATAATTTGTAATTTTTATTTATTTTTTAGTTATAAATATTGGATCCCAAGTTATACAGTTTGATGATAGGTCATTTTAATTTTTCCTCTTCGTTTATGTATCTCTTTCTCTTTTTCTCGTTTAGTACGTGAAAAATGAAGCAAAATATATCAGCTCAGCTAGCGCTAATTGCGTGAAATGTTTCAGCCTGACTTTTTTCTCATGTTCCTTTACACATTGGCTCACCGCTCTCCCGGTTTCTCCAATACAGACTTTGCCACAAGAACAAGGGATTTTATATACTCTAGGATCACTGAGAGGTGCCTTCTTATCTTCAAGGTTGTTTAGAATTCGTATTTTCGCGAATGGTTTAAATATGGTTTGAATGTTGTGTTTGTTAATAATTCTTCCTATTTGTTCTGTGATACCTTGGATTTAGGGTAGGATTGTGGTTGGTTCTCTCTCTCTTTCTTTAGTCGGTTATGTTGATTTTTTTTTTAATGTGTATTTTCTGATTGCTCTATTAACTTCTTTGTTTGTGTAATCGTTCTGTATTAGGATTTGTTCAACTTTTCGTGATTCTCTTTGTAAGTTATCTTTATCTGTTATGGAGACAGCTCTGTATACAAGGGAGATGATGACCGATTGCTTTTGAGATGGGTGGTGGTGGGAGGAGGCATGTAGGCATCTGTTTGTATGGTTGGGTTTCCTTTTAAACTTCATGTCCTAATGTGTTATCAGATCTTTTGTAAACTAGTACGTTCAAGAAAGGTAATTTTCCGTTTTGTTCAATTTCTATGGTGGACTGGATATTAGGGTGTAATTGATTGATGAACTCGAAGAACTTATGTAGTTCGTCTAGTCCATGTCTCCAGATGACAAAAGTGTCTTCAACGTAACGGCACCAAAATGCCGGTTTAAGCTTGGATTTGTTAAAGATTTTAGTTTCTAGCTATTCCATAAAGATGTTGGCTATTACAGGCGAGATTGGAGATCCCATTGCTGTTCCTAAGGTTTGCTCGTAGAATTGATTATTGAAAAAGTATTAGTGAGACAGTGTTCTGTCAAAGGTGTGAGATTGGAGGGGAAGTTTGCAAAGGATTTAATAATATCGAATGTATCAGAGATTGGTACTTTCATAAACAGAGATACTATGTCGAAACTCACTAGAATGTCTTGGGGTTGAATATCAATCTTCTGTATCTTTTTGATAAAGTCAAAAGAGTTTTAAACGTGTGTGATAGAGTTTCCTGTGAAAGGATTCAGTTTTTTGACGAGAAAGCGTGCTAGGTTGTAAGTTGGTGAGTCTATTGCGCTGACGATCGGTCTGAGTGGAATGTTGTTTTTCTGGACTTTATGGAGTCCGTAAAGTTTTGGAGAGATGGGATTAGTAGGTATTAATTTAGATATTGTTTCGCTGTCAAGTTTTGAGTCTTTTAGAAGGGTTTTTGTTTCGACGGCTATTGTTTTTATGGGGTATTTTTTAAGTTTTGTATATGTATCGTCAGTTAGAAGGTCCATGATTTTGTTGTTATAGTCCTCTTTATTCATTATTAATGTTGTGTTGCCTTTGTCTACGGGTATTATTATGATTCTTCATTCTGATTGAGTTCTTTAATTGCTGTTTTTTCCCCTTTTTTTTCTTGTTTTGTTAAGTTTGGGGAGGGAAGTTGGGCTTGGCGTAAGATGTTGCCCGTCCTACGCCGTATGTCATTCGATTTTTCGCGTGCAAGGGTATATATTGTGGATTCCAAATTACTGACGATTTCTTCTTTCGGGATTTTGGAAATTCTACTGGAAAATCTACTGGAAAATTATATCCTTTAGATAAGACGCAAATCATTTCATTGATGAGAGGATGGTTAGAGATGTCTTTTTACTGTGTTAGTTAATGGTACTAGCCTTACTGGAAGTAATTTGTCAAATTTTATTTTTTGTTTTTGTGTGGAAAAATCTTTAATCGGTTGGGATTGGTCCAATGTAGAACAAATGTCAAATCTGAGAGTTATTGATAGGAAAAGGTGAAGTTTTAATAGTTTTTTGGAGGTAGTGTGCAAGGCAAATTTGGCATGTTGTATTCTTTCTTTCAAAAGCAGCAAATTTGTTTTATGTAGCATTGATTTGGATTTAGATATTCCCAAATCGTTTTTGAACTGTAAGAATTTCGGAACGATGTTATTGTTCCTACACCGTTTTAAGAAAGCTAAAGATGTTAGTAGCTTAGCTTGAGAAGACCTGAGCTTATTAAAAGTGTTAGTTCTAGTAAGAAAACTCTCCCCGTAGAGTTCTTCAATAATAGATTCAATGCTTTCAAAATGATTGATTATAATAAATTTAAAATTTAAAGCTTTTTCGGGTTTCAATCATGTGCGAAACTATGAATCTTGCCGACGTTTCGTGAACATTGCAGTTCCTTCTTCAGGGCTGGCCTGAAACTGAAGTTTCAGGTTATTTTGTTCTTATATATGTGTTCTCTAAGATGCCTTTGATTGGCCAGAGCGCCCCATGGTGGGGACTGGTCGAACTTGATTGGCCAATCATGTTCGACCAGTCCTCTATTTTCGACTTCAATTTAAAAGTAGCCTTTCTTATAACACATTGTAGAACTCTCTTTATATTGAATAAGATGCAGTATATATTGTCCGTACAAAATACGTCAACAGATTCATTTAGAAATGTAGTTAATTTGTTATACTGAAGCTTTTCCAATTTTGTTGAAGTTTCAATTTTTTATTGTAAATCTTTTCGTAGCTAATTCTTCGGTCTACAAAATTATTCTCAACTTGAAAATATAAAAAGGGACTAACACAGTTAATAACGCCATATAGGTAAATTATAACTCAAATTAAGCATGCCTTATTGCATGGCCATATGGTCAAAGAAAAGTTTCTAATTTGAAATAACTCCGTTATTTATTAATTTTTGCAAGATTGTAGATGTATAGTTTCTCCTTTAGGAAAGTCGGAGTTCTTGGAGGCTGATTCCTGACTCAGCAAGACATCTGCACATATGTGTTTTTGAACAAGGATTTTTGGCGTCTTTGTGCATCAATAATGTGCATATAAATAATTAAAATTTTGTCTTGCTTGCCTCGCATTACCAAACTCTGCCTCCGCGACTAATACCTAATACTTATCTACTATTTACAATATTTACAATTACTTATATTTTCTTCCTCCTCTATTTACAATCTTCCCTTCTCCATTCCTCTTCCTCCTTCCTTCTCTTCTTTTCCATCTTAGCCAATACTCCCTTCACCCATGCTACTGCCCTTTTGTCCCCCCTTTCATGCATCAATACCTCCATGCTTATCCCACTCCTTTCCACCTCCACGCACTCCTCCAACCAGTGCTCCACTCTTGCCTCCCCCTTCCCACATAGTTCACACATCCTCTTTTCCCTAGCGAGCCAGAACCTATTGAAACCCTCCATGCACCCACATCTCATCCTCGCTATAAGCTCCTGACTTCCTTTCTCTCCTTTCTCACACAAATATTGCGCTCTCGCCCTTGGCATAATCCACACATAGTTCCCATTAAACCTTGTCTCATTTATTCTCTCTTCCCCTGCTGTCTTCTCTCTCTCCATGCTGTTTTTCTTAACCAACTCATATACCTTCCTTTCTTCCTCATGCATCCTTCTCAATTCATCCATATGCAGTCCATTCGTTCTAAAATACCTTTCTCTTTCAACCTCCATCTTCCCACCCCCTCTCCTGTTCTCCTTCTCCCACCAACACTCCCTAACCAGCTTACTTCCCCCCTCTTCCAAAAATTTCTCCTCATATTTACACGCTCGACTCCCCGCTAGAATCCCTACACTCGTTCTCCCCGTCTCCCTCCTGACAATATAATTAGGCGTGTTCCTTGCCAACCCCAGTGTCCACTTTACATACCTCTCCTGTATCCTATTTACCTCTTCGCTTTCCTTCCACCCCCACACCTCTACTCCATACAATAGTACACTCATCACTAGTGAGTCAAACAATTTCATTCTCCTCCCAAAATCATCCGCGAATAACTTCTTTCCCAACCCCCACACCTGCCTCATCACCACATTTGCCCTCCTCACTCTCTCTTTTATGTGACCACCCACTCCGCCATTCCTCCGAAACAAGAAGCCCAGGTACACAAACTCTTTCACCGCCTGCACCGCCTTTCCCTTCCACTTCCACTCCCCTTCCTTATCCCTTCCACCTCCTTTTCTGAAAACCATAACCTTGGACTTTTCCGCATTCAGTTCTAACCTATTCTTATCCAGGTATTTTCTCAACCTCTTCATCATTTCCTTTAAGGCCTCCTCGCTTTTTGCCAACAACACTATGTCATCTGCATACGCTAGCGACCAAATTCTAACCCCTCCTATCCTGACTCCTCCTACCACTCCGGCCTCCAGCTTACTTTCCATATCCGCAATTAAAATCGCAAAAAGCGTCGGGCTAAGCGGACACCCTTGTCTTAACCCCCTATCCATCCAGAATCCCTCCGAAATCCCCTGTCCTCCTCTTACCTTATCTTTGGTTTCTTCATATATCTC
>CAKNYM010051890.1:254664-290493 GCA_932195095.1 Andricus curvator | reverse complement strand
CCAAATTCTAACCCCTCCTATCCTGACTCCTCCTACCACTCCGGCCTCCAGCTTACTTTCCATATCCGCAATTGAAATCGCAAAAAGCGTCGGGCTAAGCGGACACCCTTGTCTTAACCCCCTATCCATCCAGAATCCCTCCGAAATCCCCTGTCCTCCTCTTACCTTATCTTTGGTTTCTTCATATATCTCCCTTACCGTCTCGATCAGGCCTCTCTCCACTTTCCTCTCCTCCATCGCCTCCCACAACCTCCCCCTATCCACCGACGGAAACGCGCCTTTTAGATCCACAAAAAACGCGTACACTCTCGACCCCTTCTTCGCTAATTCTCTATCCACCACGTACTGCAGAACGTAGATATTGCCGATAGTACTCCTACCTGCCCTAAAGCCCGCCTGCGTCTCTGGCGATATTCCTTTCCCCTCGACATCCTTCCGCAGCCTGTCCGCTACTACCATCGCGTATACTTTACACGCCGTATTAATTAGCGTAATCCCCCTATAATTTTCCTGCCTATCCCTCTCTCCTTTCTTATACAGAGGCACTATTAATCCTTCTCTCCACCCTCGTGGGAATCCCTTCCCCCTCCATACTTTCTTCACTACCTCCTTCAGCCTCTCTCTAACCTCTTGTGTACTAAACAGCCATGCTTCGTTCTCTAGCCCATCCAGCCCTGCTGATTTTGACCATTTTAACTTCCTTATCTGTTTCTCTATCGCCTCGTCATTCAACTCCTCCATCTCTGCCTCCACTCCTCACTCCCTATCTTGTCGCTTATCCCTACTCTACGCTTCCTAAACCTATTTATTCTCTTCCAGACGTCCCCTTCTGTCTTAGCATTTCCTAACTCCTCCTCCAGCTCTTTCTCCTTTTCCTGTTCTTTCTTCTTACACATCAATCTAAACCCCTTCCTCATTTCTACGTACTCCTCCCTTTTCGCAGTACCCTCTTTCCACTTCCTATACTTCCTCTTCACCTTTCTTTTCATCTTTTTACATTCCCTATCCCACCACGGCTTCACCATTCCTTTCTTCTTCTTTTTGAATACCTTCTTTTGCACGCACTCTTTCACTTTCTCTTTTAAATCCTCCCATATCTCTTCCACCGTCTCCGCTTCGAAGCATACCTTCCCTAACTGCTCCTTATATTTCTCTATCGTCTTCCTCGTCCAGCTAACCCTCTCCCCGGTCGACACTTTTTCCCCACCTTGCCTTCCGCCGTTCTCACCCCTTATCCACAACCCTAATGGCTGATGGTCTGATTCTACCCTCCCTTCTACTGCGAATCTCTCCATTTCCTCCCACCCTTGCATATTCATAACTACATAATCTATTACCGATACCCCCACCTTACCTACGTATGTGTATTCTCCCTCTTCGTCCCCAGTTGCCATACAATTTGCCACCGCCCAGCCTCTATCCTCCATCCAGTCCCTTAGAATCTCCCCCTCCTTATTTATTAACCTATCTTTCGAATTTCTTTCGAAGCTCTCCCCTTCCCTGTAAAGGCCCCCTTTCCTCCCCATCCTCGCGTTAAAGTCCCCACCCAGTACCACCATACCCTCTTCTCTTTCACCTAACAGGTCTTCCACCCTTTCTTTAATTCTTTCCATCCCATCCTTATTGTACACTGTCACAAACTTACACATGACCCCTCCTATCTTTACTTTCCTCATTTGCACTCCCTCCCCCTCTTCCTCTCCGTGAGCTTCTTCCTCTAATCCATCTCTAATCCCCGTTATAATTCCCCCACTAGCCCTTCCTTTCTTCTTCACTCTGACCGCCTCCTGGAGTCTCCACCTATACCCCCTTGGCAGCTTTGGCTCTATTCTATCCCATTCCTTTCTTTCCACCCACGTCTCTACCAGTCCTACCACATCAAATTCCTGGATATACCTCCAGAACTCCTCATCCTTCTTCTTTACCCCTGCTACGTTCCAGTAAAGCACCTTCACAACTCCTCTACCCTGCATTACTCCCACCCCCCTACTTCCTACGAAACAAATTCCCCTGCACTTCCTTCAACACCTCTTTCTCCTCGTCTCACACCCACATTTTCTCGTCTATTTTTATTTTCCGATTTCCTACCTTCGCCGATCTCCCTTCACTCCTCTCCCTCCTAGCCCTGTCGTACAGCATTCTTTCTACATCCCTTTCCTTTATCGTCAAATCGTGATCGATGAAAACTTCCTTATCCTTTATCCTATTTGTATTTCTCATTACCCCCAATTTTTCTTCCCAGCTCTCCAACTCCACAACCGCCACTTCTTTCTCCCCTCCAACGTAACTTTCCCTACCCTTCCCTTATTCCACCCTATGCTCTGTAGCAGCACTTCCACGCCCTCCCTTTCTTCTCCGCTCTTCATCTTCAACCCTCTTATCACAATATTATTTCTCCTGTCTGCCTTCTCCTTTCTCTCCATTCTCAACTCCATTGCCCTTATCCTTTCCCTATCCACCCTTTCCTCCTTTTCATTCCTACGCTCTCCCACTTTCTCTTCTATCATATTCCCTACCCTCTCCCAAATACCTTTAATCTCGCCCCCGCTACCCCCGACTCCTATTTCCATTTCCGTCCTGCCCTCCACCTTCTCAAGCCTTTTTTCTGTCCTTTCTTTCCACGCCCTAATCTCCTCTTTCATCTGTTTTATTTTAACTTCTTTTTCTTTTCTTTCCCTCTCTAACCCATCTACTCTCTCTCTCAGCTCTTTCACCTCCTTTTCCCATTCCTCATCTCTGATTCGCAAGTCCTCCCTCATACCTTCTATCTGCTCCTTGGTCCCCCTTACGTCCTCCCTCAGCCCCCTGATCTCGCCTAACAACATCCCGAGAGCCTCCTTTTCCAACATCCCCTCCATTTTTTTGGGGGGTGACCTAGGTGTTATCCCGCTTTTTTTAAGCGGGCTCTCGACCTCGCTTTTCTCCGGACTCTCTTGGCGGTCTCTCTTTCTTTTCAAGAGATCCTCCCCGTCACTTGCGCTTGACGCTCTCTCCCTTACCTTCTCGCTTCCTTCGTTGCCACCGTCCCGATTTCTCCCTCTCCCCGACGCACCGCTCGACACCGAGCGACGCGTTGTTGGCCGGCGTGGCTTGTGGAAAATTCCCTCCCCGTCGGTTTCACTACCAGCACTGCCAGTACTCTCGCTGCCCACCTCCCGCTCTACCGCCGGTAACTGGGACCTATCTATGCAGTACCTGCCGCAACCGACAGATGTCTCTGCAAAATGTTGGCGTCTTTCGCCGCCAAATTTTCCTTTTTTTTCCCCCTTTTTTTCAATTCCTCAGTCCCTGCAGACACCCCTTTCTCTCCCTTAGCATCCCCTAAATTTTCGAGAACCACCCTTGAACCCTCGAAAGCCCAATACTCCTGACAGCGAACTCCCCCGATTACTTGCCAACCTAACCTCACTTTCCCTATCCAGCTAGATACCACCTCCCACCCACGCTGAAACTCACTTTTTATCTCCCCAATTCACCCCACACAACCCTACTCACCTCCTCGGCTTCCACCCTCACACTCCACTCACACCTTCCACACAAATTCCGTAAAATTCTCTCTCCACCTGTCACTAAACACGTTCTCACTTCCGCGAGGAAGGCAATGCGATAAGAGCGAGCGGCGTTAGATATAACGTGTGTCAATTTTTTAAGGCCAGCAGGCTAAAAAATAAACGTTTATCTAATAATTAAAATTAACAATTTTTTTGTAATGAATAGAGAATGTGTCATTTCCTCAAGAACGTTACTTTTTTTAATCTCTTATACTTCAAATGGTGCAAATACAAACTCATTTGATTGAATCTTTCTGTTCGCTTCGAATGCAGTTGTACAGCTTCTTCATCAGGACGGTAGAATATACACTGAGTTTGTTAAGAAGTTTTGGTTAAATTAAGTAAATTCAAAATAATAATTTGCAATTGCTTTATTCAGTTCATAAAAGGTCCTATGGTAAAAATGTTACAAGATAAAAATTCCGATCTTTAAATATTAATAGTAAGGGAAAATGAAAAATTGGTTAGGGCAAAGTGAGGAAGAAGTGAGGGAATTTTGGAAATGATTTTTCGCAGCCACTCTGAATATAGCAATGTAGGATCCTTTCAGATGATCCTAAGAATAATCCATGGAGAAATCACGTAAGTCACTCCAAAGGTCTGGAATATCTGGAATCAGCCACGTTCTCCGTCCACTTAAGGATGTGTGGATTAAAAATTTGTTGTATAGCAGCTTTATAGATAATGCTAGACCCATTCTCTCTTGGCACGTTCACATATACGTGGTTATTCTCTGACTGATAGTCTGGTGTAACCGTCTGATAATCACGATTATGATCATTGACAGGATGCTCTTGGAAAATTTGCGCCTTAAAGTATTTGTCATCTAGTCCGTCACCTTCTATAAGCATATGAGCGATTATTCCACCAGGCTGGAGGGCTTGACCAGGTCTTAAAACCTGCTTGTTTCTGAAGTGTCCACTTTCATATTGACGATCATCTTCCAGTTTCATAAAAACTGAAAACTGATTGGAAGGGTGGTTCGGAAACAGCCAGGGAGGCATATGGCTACATCGTCCGAAAGGAGCACCATAAAAACGGCCATCCTGCATTTTAATTTCAACCGTGTTTAGATCAAGATCTGGAAATACGTTTGCCACACCTGCACCTAATTTGGTAAGAGAAAATTAACATTATTGAAATTTTTCTATAAAGAATTCAAAACAATAGAAGACAAAACAACGCTTTTTCCAGCCATCCCCTTCATCGTCAAAGATCATCATACAAAGCTTGAACCCTATCACCTACTCACTCTTAAGTCAACCATTCCTTTTACATTCATTGGATGATAAAAAAAAGAATATAATTCTTTTAAATGAAATAATGTAGATAAAATATTGAATTCAATATGAAACGCTTTTAATACCTAGGATTTCAGGTCCAAATGTCTTGCATTTTTAACAAAATAGTTGAATTTTCAATCAAAAATGATTTTC
The DNA here is from genome assembly GCA_932195095.1 of Andricus curvator. Classification (NCBI taxonomy): domain Eukaryota; kingdom Metazoa; phylum Arthropoda; class Insecta; order Hymenoptera; family Cynipidae; genus Andricus; species Andricus curvator. Next base: position 285,506 of record CAKNYM010051890.1, on the reverse strand, counting down.
TACCAAGAGAGATGAATTTTCAACACAAAAAGACGAATTTTCATTAACATAGTGAATTTTTTAAGCTAAAAAGTCGAATTTAGAAGAAAGTTTACTTCTGAATTCAAAATGATCAATTAGAAAAAATTACTTTCTGTTAAGAAAGATACACAATCAAATAGTCCAATTTTCAAAAAAATTAAACACAAGCCAAAAACATTTCAAGAAAGAAACAAGATGAATATTTCAGAACAAAATTCAATTTTCAACCTTAAAAGTAGAAATTTAAACAAAACAGTTGATTTTCATCAAAAAAGTTAATTTTCAACTAAGAAAGATGAATTTTAAAACAAGGAAGATGTCCAATCAATCAATCTAAAAGAATGAATTTTTCACAACACAGTTGAATTTTCATCCAAAAAAAGATGAATTAAAAAAAATAGTTAAATCTGTAGAAAAATAATCAAATTTTCAACAAAATAGATGTATTTTTAACTAATTAGTTGAATTGACAACCCTCGATGATAAATTTTTAACCAAATGGTCGATTTTTTAAACAAAGAAGATGAAACTTTAACCATGAACAGTTGAATTTTCAACAAAAGAGAGTTTATTTTTAACCAAGAAAGATGTTTTTTTTACCAAAAAAGGTGACCTTATTACCATAAAAAATGAATTTTCAATCCGAATTGACGAATTTTAAACAAAAGATTTGAATCTTTGACCAGTGAATATTACTTTTTAACAAAATAAATTAATTTCAAAGAAAATAATTAAATTTTGAACTAAATAGTTCGATTTTCAACTAAAAACGTGCATCTTAAAACAATGCATTTTTTACAAAATAGTTACATCCTTAACCAAAGAAATTAATTTCAAGCAAAATACATGAATTTTAAACTGAAATGAATCTTTAAACGAAAAACTGAGTTTTTAACGAAGGAGCTTAACTGCCAACCCAGTCGTTAAATTTTTAACTAAAAAGATGAATTTTTAAACCAAACAGTTCAATTTGCATATAAAAAAATTAATTTTCAACCAAACATGTATTAATTCAATTTTCATTTCAAACATTACTTTTATACAAAAATATGTACAAAATAGTTGAAATTTCAACAAGAAAAAATTTTTTTTAAAGAAAACATTTCTTTTTAATTTAACTTTTTGTTAAAAAATGTTTTTTTTCCTTGTTAAAGATTTTTTTTTAAAAGAAATAATGTTTAAAAATAAAGTAGTTAACTTTTCAACCAATCACATGAATTTTTAGCAAATGAGGTCAACTTTCAACCGAATGGTGGAATTAAAAACTGAATACTTAAACTTGAAGCTATAAAAATTACATTTTTAACCCAACGGTTTAGTTTTCAACGAAAAAAAAAATAAATCTTTCAAAAGTGGAATAGTCAGATTTTCAGTAAAAAATTAGTGTTTAACCAAAAAGAAAAAAATTTAAGAAAAGACTTACATTTTTAACGAAAGAAATGAATTTTCGACTAAAATGATCAATCTTCAACAAAAAAATACATTTTAACAAAATAGTTCAAATTTTAACCAAAAATACTTTCCCAGATTTATGAAGCTTTAGTCAATTGTTGAAAATTAATATCCAAGTTTGTTATGAATAATTAAATATAAAAAATATAAAATTTTCATCTTAATCATTACGATACGGAAACAGGATGAAAATGTTATATTTGTTAACCTAAATTATTTATAGCAAACCTCAATTTTAGATGTTTAAAATGTCCTCAAATTTGTGAAGATTGATAAACTATTTTCAAACATATAAAATAAAAAAATAAATGTTTCAACAAAATAGGATGAAAATTTTTCTTTTTGTGAACTTGAATTATATCTAACAATCTTAAATATCAATTGTTAATAATTTTCCACCAAACAGTTCAGTTTTCAAACAAAAAAGATAAATATAACAAAATAGTTGAATTTTCAACAAAATAATTAAATTTTCTCAACAAACTAGATGTATTTTTAACCAACAAGTTGAATTTTCAAACTGCGAAGATAAATTTTTAACCAAGTAATCGTATTTAAAAACAAAAATTAAACGTCAACAAAAAACTGAATTAATATTATTACCAATATATATTACTTTTAAATAATCTAAATGTATTTCCAAGAAAATAATTAAATTTTCAACTAAAAACGTGAATCTTAAAAAAATGAATTAAAAAAAATAGTTGCATCCTAAATCAAAAAGATGAATTTTGAAGTAAATATAAGAATTTTCCATCAATTTCATTTCTTACGGATTCATGTATTTTTAACAAAATACATGAATTGTCAAACAAATAGTTGAATTCTCAATTAAAACAGATCGATTTCCAACCAGAGATGGAAAAGTTTAATTTGAGTACAAAAATGAATGTTAGGCTGAAAAAAAACGAATTTTGAAAATAATAGTGAAATTTTCAACCAAAGAGATTAACCTTCAACCACAAGAATACATTTTTAACATAGTAATTCCACTTTCAATCAAATTGGTGAATTTTCAACTAGAATGATGAATATTCAACAAAAAAATATTTTTTAACAAAGCGGTTCAACGTTCAACCAAGTAGTTGAATCTTTAACGAAAAAGGATGAATTTAAAAAAAAAAAGTTGAATTTTCTAACAAATAATAAAAATTTTAACTAAAAATATAATCATCAGGAGAAGATTGCTAATAAGAGTAATCATATCAGGGTTTCTGCAAAACTTCATTTAAAATTTTTTTAAATTTTTTAATAATTTTCTCAGAAGGTTGTACATAAACTTAGCTGAAAAATAACAACAAAAAGGTATTCAGAGGAAGATGCCATACGTAAAATACGTGCATAATCTTATTATGTATCATTGAATACCTCAGTAATTAATTAATCCACTAAAAAAATGTTTTTATATCTAAGCCTTCTATTTTTTTCAGTTTTAATTATTCCTTTATTTTTAGTATGATAATATTATTATTTATCGATCGTTGAGTGATAATATTGAAATTCGAAAAGCATTTCTCACCTTTGCATTTTTCTACAGTTTGTGACTTCTCTTGGAACATATTCTTATTTTTGTCAATTTTTTTTTATTTTCAAGTTGATTAAAATTTCATGTTTCTGAAATTTACATAATCCACATTTTATATGATTCAGGAAATATTTTTCCAGTAATTTAATCTTTGTTACCTATCTAAACATATAGTTACTAAAAGAAATTTACATACCTTTTTGAAATGAAAAAAAAAATATTACAAATAAGTATTTGAAAAAAAAAAAAAAATGATTGAAATTCATAATTGCCCGTGGAGAAATTGCCCAATTTGATCCTGATTCCCGATGTGGCCCTGATCGGATTTGCCCAATGCGGCCCTGATCATGGCTACTGTTGTGGTCCTGGTCGGGGCCACATCGGGCTATCCTATGTCGATTCATTCCTGAAGTGGCCCCGATCGGGTTAGCTCAATGTGGCCCTGATCATGGATACTGTTGTGGTCCTGGTCGGGGCCACATTGGGTTACCCTATGTAAATCAAAGTTAGTTTAAAAATTAGAATTCATTAAATTTAAAATTACTGCCTGTCTCAATCAGTGAATATTCAACTAATTTTCAGTTCAGTGACTAAGCTAAAGTTAAATTAGTTTGATTAAACTTGCAGGTAGTGTTATTTGACTACAAAATATTATTTTCATTAATTATTTGGTGACATTGTCTATGTAGAATTATTTAAATTCAACTAATTGTTAGTGAATGTAATATCGAAAAATATAAAAACGTATTTATTTTTGTCATGTTCACTGAAAAGTCTCGAAATTTGCGCAATGATAATTTGAAAATACCGCTCGAAATTTCGCTGTTTCGAGACCTTTGTCGTCGCGTCATGTTTTCGCATGAGTCTTCAAATAAGTCAAAAGGTCAAGTGATATACTTAATTTATAAATAATGCCAAAGGCAAAGAGTACTTTCCGGGTAAGGAAGCATAGAAAAAAAATTTAAAAAAAAATTTCTTTCAAATTGCTTTTTCAATTATTCAAAATTATTTTCCCTACAAAAAAACGTAATTAAGTCATTGAAACCTCATCGCAAACTTTCCCTCCCCTACTATATCTACTTCACACTCCCCTCACTTACCCTTCTTGGAAAAAAGTATCACGGACGGACGGATGTACGGACACCCGATCAAAACTATGAAGAACGCATTAAATTCGTTAATAAATATGCAATTATCAAGTTAGTATTAATTATTGTAGGTATTTATCAATCTTTTGAGATTTTTTTTAGTTATTTAGATTTGAATTTACCGCGCTAATCTTGAATGTATTCGATTAAGGCTCTTTTACACCTTCCGTCAACCGGTCGTCGACCGACCAACAAATCGGAATATCCATTCAGACCTTCGGAAAATTCAGTTGAATCTAGTAATATTTTAGTTATCTTCTGAAACTCACTGAAAGATTACTAAAACATTACTAAATTTCACTGAATTTGGCGAAGGTGTGAATGGATATTTCGATATGTTGGTCGGTCGTCGACCGATTGACGGAAGGTGTAAAAGAGCCTTTAGTCTTTCGTTCGATTATTTGGCAACGAACAGAGGGAAGGAGAACAACTATGGAAAAGTGACGAACAGTAAGCGTTCAGATGCGTAATTATACTTTTTTGAAATGCATCTTTACACTGGTGGAAAGTGTAGCATAATACCAAAATTTATATGATTGAATTAAATATAAATATATATATATATATATATATATATATATATAAAGCATACATAGAGAAGCAGAAAAACATTATATAAAAATGCGTTTAAAATGCGCGCGCGTCTCTTTTGTTTCGTCATGCGTCGTCAGACGTCGGCCTAGTCGTGCTGTGTTTGAAAATTTTTGCACGCAAATTTTAGCGGTTATTGCCGTTATAGCGAAAAGTGGATAATTGTATTAAAGAAAAAATTTTGTTGGATTTCAAATCGCTGTGGATAATGTAAATGAATGGACCCTGTATATTTGTACGAAGCGTGCGAAGATATATCGAAAGGTAAGTTCATTAATTTGTTTGTTACCATGACATTATTCCAATTTTAACCTTTTCTGTTTCACAATTATTTAGCTATGAAGGATTTCAATTCAAAAATGCACAATTTTGAACAGTTTTAATTTGGAATGACAAAATGTTGAACGTTTGAATTCTAAATCTAAATGCATGCAACTTTCAAATATTGAAATGAAAACCAAATAATTTTTAAGTTCCTTAACATGAAATTATTTCAATTGAAGCCGTTCCTGTTTTTAAATTATTTAACTCTGAAGTATTTTAATTTGAAATTGTAAAATTTTGAACAGTTTCAATTTGAAACTATAAAATGTTGAACGTTTAAATTCTAAATCCAAATTTTTTTAAATGTACTCAATGTATTAACGTGCGTTATATAAAGGTTAAATATAATTAGTTTGCTCTGTTCAGTTGACTTTTCTTTTTTAATGAAAACGCAAAAAAAATGAAATAACATGATTCCAAGATAAATGAATCACTGAATAATAGGATACAAGTGTAATTAAACAGAAATTCCTTTCTAATATTTATATCATCAATGCGATCTTTGACGTGTATACATTAAAAATTGTTTAAAAAAATGTATAATATAACCTCACTTTTTTATTATTTATTGTTCCACGTGCATTATCCAAAGCTAAAATACGATTAGTTTGCCCCGGCTTTTCATTTTTAATGTGAACATATTAAAAAAATAAAATAAAATGTTTCCAAGATAAATAAATAATTTTGAATTTTGAGGTAATTTTGAATTTTAAGTCTCGATCAAAGAACTAAGGTTATACAATTGATTCTTGGGTGTTTTTCGCCGTTCATAGTTAAATTATTTATTTATTTATTAGACAGAATACTTAATCGTATGGAGCAGAATTTAATGAAATTTTGGCTTTTTTCAGATTGAATACAATGAATCTCAACCTTGTTCGACCATTCCAGTTAGTGGAGTTCATTAAAAGAGGCCCAAAAAAGGAAAGGACTATTGACTGTGTTTCAGTAAACTGGATACGATTCGATCCAAATAAAAAAAGGACGTCACCAAATTCATGCCGCCACCCTACAATGAGAAGACAAATGCAATTTTATATAAATTGGTCGAATGTCAAGTGGAGGCACCTGACCATTGGGAAGAATACACAGTAAAACTCGTTGGTGATGGACGTAAGGTTTTTCAATTTTCCAGAAATAATTAGATTTTCAACAAAATAGTTAAATTTCTAACCAAATAGTTGAATTTGCAGCATATAAAGATGCATTCCTAATCAAATTGTAAAATTTTTGAACAAAAAAGATTAAAATTCAATCAAAGATTTAAATTTCCAAGGCGAAAAACAAATTTTTTAGAAAGCAGTTGAATTTTCATCAAAAAAAATTTATTTTCAACCAAAGAAGCTGGTTTTTCTATCATGAAAGATGAAGTTTCAACAAAAGAGTGAAGTTTTTGAGCTAAAAAGTCGAATGTTTTAAAAACCGTGACTTTTAAAGAATAAAAAATAAAGTTTTAACAAAAAATATCATTTTCGATGAAAAAAGATGAATGTTTGAAAAGATAGTTAAATTATCAACCAAAAAGTGAATTCTTCAACAAACAAGAATAATTGTCTACCCAGAAAGACGACTTTTCAGCAAAATATATGAATTTTTTACCAAATCGTTGAATTTCCAACGAATAAGTTGAATTTTCAACTAACAAGATTTATTTTGTATAGAAAAAGACGACTTTGCAACAAAATACTCGAATTTTCTACCAAATAGTTGAATTTTTAACTCATACAATATATATGATGAAGTTTCAACTGAATAATACATAAAAATTCTTTACAGATTTTATTTCACAGCATATTTGAGGACGAAACACTGCTGCACATCGGCTCAGTGTTCAGTAATGCAAAAGATTGGGGTGGGAATAGAAAGTTTAGAACGAATCTCTGACATGCTTCACTTTTTACAAAATATTGATATGTAAAACTGAAAATAATTATTCTTAAAATATTTAAATAATAAAGTTTAATAGTCTTACTTAATTGTTTACTTTTTTATTGAATAAATTATATTTTAATGATATTTTTTGAAATAAAAATTAGAAGGGGCCTGGCCGGGGCCAGATCGGGCCTTCCTTATGGATAACCCAGTCAGGCCCTGATCGGATTAGGCGTTTCATTTCGAGTCTGGCCCTAACTGGGATACCCGATCGGGGCCAGATTTTGCCAGATCTGGCCCCGACCAGGGCCACTCTGAAATTTCTGCACGGGTGATTCATACTTGGCTCATTATTATCATAATTATAATGTGCTTATGATGTCATTTTCATATTGGTGTTCCTCTTTGTGTTTTCGAAAAAATAATATAAATATAATAAGTTTGTGCACATATTTTGTACATGGCATCTTCCTCTGAATACCTTTTTTGTATAGGTAACGAGGGTGTCAATTCATACCTCAGTTTATGTACAACCTTCTGATGAAATTATTCTTCAATATGTATTTATCATGAGAGAAATCAGAGAAAGAGATAATTCATGGAAATGTTATTTATAAAGAAACAAAGCGAATATTTTAAAAAGTGATCTCTCAAGATACAACAAAGTATGAGTTCGAGTTATTAATTGGATAAATTAATTTCTTTTGCTCACAAGTCAAAGAAATCTCCTCATTGAACAATCATTTTCTCATCAATGATCCCGTGCAGAAATTTCAGAGTGGCCCTGGTCGGGGCCAGATCTGGCAAAATCTGGCCCCGATCGGGTATCCCAGTTAGGGCCAGACTCGAAATTAAACGCCTAATCCGTTCAGGGCCTGGCTGGGGTATCCATGAGGAAGGCCCGATCTGGCCCTGAACAGGCCCCTTCTAATTTTTATTTATGAGAATATAATTTATTTGATAAAAAAGTAAACAATTAATTAAGGATATTAAACATTATATAATTATTTTGAAAAATATTCTGAAACTTGTCGTTAGATTCATGTATTTTGTTGAAAATTCATGTCTTTTGATAGAAAATTAATCTTCTTGGTCGAAAATTTATCCTTTTTGGTAAAAAATGTAAGAATTTGATTAAAAATTGGTATTTTTGCTCAAAGTTAATTTTTTATCAGAGTTCTTATCTGAAAATTTAACTATTTTATTTTCAGTTTATGAGATAGAAATTCGACTATCTGGTAGGAAATTTAAGAATTTGATTGAAAAGCCGTCTTTTTGGTTGAAAATTCAACGATTTGGTAGAAAATTCATATTTTTTTTTAAGAAGTCGTCTTTTTGGGTAGAAGATTATTCTTGCTTGTTGAAAGTTCAACTTTTTGGTTGATAATAATTCAACTATATTGTTAAAAATTGATACATTTTGTTGAAAGGTCATATCCTCGTGGGTATAAAATTATTCTTGTTTGTTGAAAGTTCAACTTTTTGGTTGATAATACAACTAGCTTGTTAGAAATTTATCTTTTATATTAAAAATGATCTTTTCTGTTAAAAATTTATTTATTTATTTGAATGTCACTGTTTTCCATAATATTAGACTTTTCAGTTTAAAAACTTTACTCTTTTGTTGAAAAATCCGCTTTCATTGTAGAAAAGTTAGCTTTTTTGGATGTAAATAACCTTTATTGATCAAGAATCAACTGCTGTCTAAACAATTTGTTTTTTTTTCTTGAAAATTCTAATATTTGATTGAACTTTAATCTTTTTTGTTTGAAAATTCGACAATTTGATTGAAAAGTTTTTTGTCACGTATAAAAAAGTGAGGTTATGATGCCAAAAAGTTGTCGACGCTTTCTCGAAGTTTACTGTCGGAAATCTTATAGAGCTGGATAATTCTAGTTTGATATGAACACCCCACCCCGGTCTAAAAACTTTGCGTAAATGATTAACAAGGTGAATTGAGAATTATTTAAAGCGATTTATCCACATGACTTCACCGGTTGATCTGTTTACTGTTCGTCACTTTTACAAACTTGCCAAATGTCGCCAGTGCTAACGAGGATACTTTGCAGTACTGCGCATGCGATGCATAGGGCGCTTCATTGGCTGCTGTTCGCGCGCTTATTTGAAATGTTAAAAAATAACATTTTTTATATTTATTATTAATAATCAAACATAATTCTTTTTTAAAATGTTTAAGTGGTACGTGGATGGTTTTTAATATATTTTGAGCATAAGGTTTAAAACCATAAAAAAAGATCACATTAAATAACATGATATTTTTTATTTTTGGAATATTCATTTTATTTTTTAATCTAATGTTTAGAATATATTAAAAACCAGCTACGTACCACTTGAACATGTTAAAATATAATTACTTCTAATTATTAATAATAAATTTAAAAAATGGTAATTTTTAACATTTCAAACAAGCGCGCGAACGGCAGCCAATGAACCGCCTTATGCATTGCATGCGCTGTAGTGCAAGGTGCCCGCGTTGGGAGCACTGAATGTCGCTCGTTGCCAAATAATCGAACGGAAGACTAATCGAATACATTCGAGATTAGCGCGGCAAATTCAAATCTAAATAATTATAAACTCTAAACAGATTTGAAAAATACCTACAATAATTCTTAATTACTTGATAATTGTATATTTATTAACTAATTTAATGCGTCCGTAAACATACATTTTCAGGCATTTTGTTCAAATGAATTTAAGCTTTTTTTCAGTTTTTTCTCGTTTCTTATATTCTTTGCATATGAGAAGTTGAATTTAACTAATTAACTTTAGGTTAGTCACTGAAATGAAAATTAGTTGAATATTCACTAATTAAGACAGGGAGTAATTTTAAATTTAATTAATTCTAATTTTTAAACTAACTATAAATCAATAGAGGGTAGCCTGATGTGGCCCCGACCAGGACCGCAACCGTATCGATGATCAGGGCCGCATTGGGCTCACCCGATCGGGGCCACGTCGGGAATCAGGATCAAATTGGGCAATTTCTCTACGGGATATGGAGTATAATAGACTAAATTACATTTTAATTAATGCCTATCACAACTTTTTTCAGGTATTATGTTAATTATGTATACCCTTAGTCTTCCTATAAATAGTCTCTGATGAGAAGGTCTAAAATTACCTTGAAACATTTTGGTTCCCTAATAGTATAAAAAATACGTAGAAAGAATAACCAAAAGTGAAAGGTTGGTTTTTGTTGACTTTTTCCCTTTTCTCTCTCTCTTTTCCTTTTTTATGTATTTGTCTTTAATGAGCCAAAAACAAGGTGGTTTAGAGGTCTAGTTTTTAATTGTGAATCTTTTTATGCTCTGATTTCTTTGCATTAAATTATTAATCCGAAAGTAGATTTTATTTCGATCTTTGATACATTTATTTTTATTTTTAAATTTTTAATTAATTAAGAAAAAAATTATCCAGTTATTTTTTGTATCATTTGATTGAATTTTATTAAGAAAGGGGAGGGGAGGCTTAATTCAAAGTAACTTTTAGGGAAATTTAAATAAATTTTCTCATTAACGTACCTGTAACGGGTGTATCTGTAGCAGGTGTGGATGAACTCGGGGGTGAGCTCGGATTACCTTTCATCTTTCCCCAGCATTGGCAGCTGAATTCTGTAAGAAGAAATAGCAATGGATCAATGTTTGATTCATGTTACTTACACTGACAGAGAGAGGGCACTAGATGCGGCATACCGATTCAACTGGAGATTATTGCCTAAAAAAAAAAAAATTTTGTTTGTTGTAACCTCATAAAGGGAGATTTGTAATAACCTAAAATTTCAAATCTACCTTTTTGACGTATCTCGATATAATTCGACCCGAGGAATTAAATTTTTACGGAACAAAAAAATGTATACAGAATAATCCCAACCTCTTGATTACAAAATCTGACAAAGAAAATGTCACAGTAATTATAGATGGAACAGATTACAAACAATCAATGTTAAAACATCTAGAAGACCCAGCTGAAAATTCCCATGCAATTCCTATTTGATTTTTCAATAAAAAAAAATTTTGAACCAGAAAAAAAGCAAATTTTCAAAAAATGGATTTAATTTTCAACTAAGAGGAATGACTGTTTAATAAACGTGTTAAATTTTCGAACAAATAATACAATTTTTAGCCAAACATAGAATCGTAAGGAGGAAGCGCTAAAAAAAAGAAATTCAGAAGAAGTTGAAATTACAAAAAAAATGAATTTTCAAAAAAATCTAATAGTTGATATTTCAACAATAACGAACGAAGGAAAGCAATTTCGACCAAAAGTGATAAATTTTAAAAGCAAAAAGACCAATTTTCAACAAAATACATACACTTTCAAACAAATAGTTGAATTTCCAACTAAAACAGATGAACTTTTAACCAAAAATGGAAAAGTGAAATATTTTAGCAAAAAAAAAAAAAAATTTTGAACAAAAAAAAAACGAATTTTCAAAAAAATAATTTAATTTTCCACCAAGAAAAATGTCTTTTTAACAAAGTTGTTCAATTTTCAAAAAAATAAAATAACTAAAAATATAATCGTCAGGAGAAAGCAATTTCAAAAAACCGTGAAATAGGAATTCATGACAAATAGATTACTAACAAGAATAATTATAGCGGGGCTTTCGCAAAACTTAATTAAACAAATTTTCTGATTTTTACCTGACCAAGTTTTTTATTTCCCTGACCATTATTATTCGAAGACCAGAATTTTAATCTTGTAACATTTTTAACATGATAATAATATTTTGAAAACAGAATAGAACAATTTCAATTTAAAATTTAATCATTCCCAAATTATTTATTAATTTCAATCAAAACTGGTGATTTTTCACCACGAAAGATTAATTTTTTCCAAACGAATTTTCAAGAAAATGTATGAATTTTCAAAGAAATAGTTGAAGTTTCAACTAAGATAGATCAATTTTCTAACGAAAATGGAAAGTTTCATTTTTCAGTAAAAAAAATTAATGTTGAACCAAAGAACACGAATTTTCAAAAAACAAATTCAATTTTCAACCAAGAAGAACGACTTTTTAACAAACTTGTTTAATTTTCAACAAATAATACAATTTTAAGCTAAACATATAATCGTTAGAAGGAAGAGCCAGAAAAGAAATTTAGAGGAAGTTGAATTTTGGACAAAAAGATAAATTCTCAAAAAATGTGATGTCAACATCAAACAAAAAAAATGTATATAAAAAGAGATGAATTTTAAAACCAAAAAACGAATTTTCAACCGAGAAAATGGTTTTTTTTACCAAAAAGACGAATTTTCAACAAAATACAAAGCAAAAAAAAATTAATGGTGTACCAACAAAAAAAAAATTATATCAGGTTTGCCATCAATATTCAAATACCAGAATCTTAACCTTCTAACATTTTTAGTACATAATCTCTTATAAACGGAATAAAATAGTTTTTAATTGAAATTTACACAGGTCAATTTTATTATCCTTTGCATATTTATTTATCGTGCCTTTCATAGAAATTCCTTGACTTTTACAAGATTTTTGATCAAAATCGCTGACTTTTCCTGATCAATAAAATTCTCTGAATCTTCCTATTCCTAAAAAATGTTTATTATTAATTGTATCATTTTTTAAAATTATTTTTATTAACTTCAAATGAATCTATAATCAAGTCAATATTGAAGGCTTGACAGAGATAATGGATCCCGAAGAATAGATTTCATCTCAAGGATTTTCAGTTCAATGACGTAGAAGAATACACTTGTTATTGTACGAACTGAGTTTACAGACATTTCCTCACAGTTTGAAGAAACATTTAATCAAAACAGATTTTTATTGATAAAACTTTATCTTTGCTAAGGCTTCAATTCTAAGAACTTCAAATTCATCATTATTTGCTTTTTAGGTCTGGTGATATTTTGAATTTAAAAAGGTTTATGTTTTAATACTTAGAAGTGAAACTTTTGAGATCGAAAGCATCTAAAGGATTTCAAAAATCAACATCCAGAATCTGAAGGTCAATATCTATAGATTGATGCCCCAAATGTTCAAATCGAAGATCATAAAGTAAATTTTAGTAGTTCAAAAGTACAGAATTTAATTTTAATACTGGAAGACCATTATGTAATTTGATTTGACTTTTATTTTCCTTTCACGCGAACCTCAAATTTACCTGACTTTAGCTTTTTGTCAAAATTAACAGCAGATGTTAATTTTTCTGACAACAACCTCAATTCAGGTGAATTTAACATTCGCGTTACTTCAATTTTTTGTCACAATTCACAACGGATACCATTTTTTTTAACTGAAGGAAAGTGAACTTGAAATTCACCTAAAGTGAAAAGAAAGTGAAATGAAATTACTTAATCACCTCCCTGGACACTTTAGAAATGCGGTATTAAGAAAGGAAGCTTTTAAGTAAACATATGTTTGAAATGATATATATATATATATATATATATATATATTACATTTAAGTGGGACGATGGTCGTGGGGGTTGAGGCGTAGGCTTTGGTTCTCTGGGTGCTTAAAGCTGTTGCTCTTGGTGGTTCGGAACCCACCTTAAACTGTAGGTCCCCCTCTCACCACCAAGTAAGTGTGTGGGGTGTGTGTAAAGGAATACGGAAGAGATACAAGAAAAATGCAAACCCTCAGGGGACACATTAGAAGCTTCCATTCCAGTATATAGATCGCATTTGTTATACATATTAGGTTTAATATTGTACTATACTTACTCATACAATGAAGACGACTCACGCATGTGAGAAGTAGAATGTTTGCGAAAATATTCATTTTTTTCGAAATAAGTCAAAATGCTAGAGAACTGGAAGCTGATGTTTCAAGAACTTCATATGAATCATGGCTTGATGAATCACTGCTTTTATATGATAATTCTTATGCCTTCCATCAGAATTATAAATGATTACAACCTGTTTTTGTATTTCAGCGGCCGTATCGCCATATTTTTAGTTTACGATTTCTTAAGCACATACAAGACTTTTAGAGAGATTTTGCATAAATAAAAATTGTAGCTGATACAAAGGAAAAAACCGTCATTTTGTGTGTGATTGAAAAAAATTATTTGGCGCTAGTGAGAGTCATGAAAAGTTTGATTTTTTAAGAACAGACAAATATAAGAGATCTGGCCACTATCTCAAAAACTAGCTGACTCCCAATTTCGAGTTCAAAATTCAAAATGAGACATGAGAAATGCTATCCTGCTGAAACATTTTCCTAAGAATTTTAGCTGACTTCACAATCTTAGGGACATACCTTGCATGGGCCAGGTAGTACACTATTTCTGCAATATGTGAGCAGCAGCCAACAGTTCTGTAATTTTTCGTGAAATGTGTCGAGATTGAACTTGCTATTTCAATACATTAGATTGTTCTTTAACGTATTGCACCTTGATCTGACCATCTTCAACAATCATTCGAGGTAAGTATGACACTGCCTGTCATAATTGATATGTTCTAGTGAACAGAATTTTCAAGTCTTTCTCAGTCAGTTCTGGAAAGTCGTAGATGTCTTCCGATGAGATACTTTGATAGACAAGTCTCTTTCGGAACCAACCTTTTTCTTCCGCCTTATTAGCTAAAGTGTTCTCAACATCTCTCTTGATTTTCATTCTTTCTGTGATATCACTTGAAAATTCTGCATCAGACTGTCACCTCTTTCCGAATGGATTATTCAAGAATGACGCAATTAGGACGTAGGTGCCAATATCCGGAAATAATTCATTGTCCAATTTGTGATCTAAAAGTCGGTATTTTTGCTTCAGTATTCCGTGGACAGCTTCAACTGCCCAACAAATTTTTGTTACATAACGGGATTCGTTGGATTCTTTCGTTGTCAATTGCTCACGTTGCCCTTTCGAGGCAGGAATTAATGCGTTAAGTTTTTTGAGCTCTGAATTTTTTTTTACATTTCGGAAGCCGCGATCAAGAACCACATAATCGTTTTCTTCCAACAACTTGCACAAACCATTCGGACCCTGTAGCCGACTTCTTAAGATCTCTGTATCATTAAGATTCGCAGAATATGGTCCTAACATATCAAACACGTACTTGTCACTTATGCAAATTGTGAAAGGCTTCCGAAGTGGAACTTTCTTCTGACCTGAATGAGCCTTCTTTGAAACTCATTGTTCCAACTTTTTTGATGGCGTGCATACGTTCCATCACAGGCTAAAAATAAATGTTCATGAGCCTCAAACAGAGTCTTAGCAATTTCAGTTGTGTGGTCTTTGATAAGATCATCTCTCATGGAAGCTGTTATTCCAAAACAATGAGGCAACACATCTTCTTGGAATGATTTGATTACTGCTGTTGAATATTCAGAAACAAGCTGTTCATCTTCAAGTTTAAGAATGGAAGCCAACATTTTATTCGAATTACCTGAGCGAAGTTTGAAAAGAAACACAACAAGCGCTTGAGTGACTGTACGGGTCTGCTTGCTTCGCATTAAAAACAAAACATGTCTCTTAATTGTATAATATTCTCCCATGTTAAGCCTGTAAAGATAAGAAGCTCTTTTTTGGAAAGACTGAAATCTCCGATTTTATCAATACGTGTAGAATCACATACAATGTAGAGATTCTTCATTATTTTAGTCAACTCCGAAGCGGTCAGATTTGACGAATTAGAGTGTACCTTTAGGAGACTAAGGTTTCCCTCGAAGAATCGATTTTTGATTAAATGACTTTTTCAACAACGATCACCTGCTGGTATGTGGATTCGCATCTTAACGAAAGATTTCAAACCAGCTTCTTATGGAATGATTTTAATATTTTTTATGGCAGAACAAATACAGCAATACCAGATGGTATCAAGAACATCTGGTGGTGGAGGTTAACTTCTACACACCAACATCTGGACCGCTTCCTTACTTTGGCTAATTTGGAGAGGGGGGGGGGGTCTACTGTGGCCGGTACCGTGATAAATAAAATACTTAAATTCTTCATAAACTAATTAATGTTCAACGAAATAGTTGAATCTTTATTCAAACACTTGAATTTTATATTTTCAAGGATGAATTTTCAACCATATAGTGCATTTTTAATAAAATTGTTGAATTTTACACATACAAATGAATTTTCAATCCGCTCAGTTCAATTTTCAACAAATAGATAAATTGTCAACAAAAAATGTAATAGTATATATTTCAACCAGAACAAGAAAATTTTTGTTTCAGAAAGTAGCCAAATTTTCACCAGAATAGTTGAATTGTTATCAACGGAATAAGTTAATTTTCAACCTAAAAAGATGAATTTTCAACAAAAAATGTATCAGTTGAAATCTATCAAGTGTATACATGTTAATGGAATAAACATTAGTAAATATTTCATAAACGACTTTCTTAAACTTTCAGAAAGACCTTCAATATTTAAATTGAGGAAATTTGATTAAAGGAATTTTAATTGAAGAAATATTCAAATTTATAAAAATCTAAGTTTTTTTTTTCTAAATTTCACATCACTCAATTTTACACATCTATTTGAGCTTTTATTGGGCCTTCTTTTTGACTAAATAAATAATGATAATTATAATTGAGATAACGTCCAAACCAAGATGGCTTTTTATACCAATTAGTGATTAAGTTTCCTTGTGACATTTTTATAATTAATAAATCAAGATAACTAATTGCATTGTTCATTTATTTTTTAAGAGTAAATTTAAGAGAAAATTCCGTGTAGTTAAATGTATTAAAAAACAAATCCATTTTTTTAGAAGAAGTAATAGCGAAGATATTATCTACATAGCGCTTGTAAAGAATAGGTGTAAAGCTTGAATTATTAGGAGCTCTATTTTCAATGTCTTTCATAATTAAGTTTGGAACAATAGGAAATAAAGAAAAGCTCATAGGGCAACCTGAAATTTGTTTGTAAAATATGACATTTGTTCATTAATATTCTTTTCCCGTCTGATAGCTCTATCATTACATTTATTTTCAGTGGTTGGAACAAGGGTCGTTTCAATATTTTTATTAAAAAAATCATTTTTAGAAGGTTTTCAACTGTTTTATTATAATTATCGCGATCAGCTACTACTGTCATATTGCTTTCATCGGCCTTTAAGAAAAATAAATCATTATGTTCCTTTTGAAAAGTTTCAATCGTTTTTTTGAAATTATTGATACAATTTTCAATATTAGCAATCATACTATTTACAGTACTTTTATTTACTTCAAAAGAAATGTCACAACTATTGCCTAACGCTAAGGTTTCAGCAATCTCGTTTGGGATTTTAACACTAGAGATATTTTTGAAAATATTTTTTCAATCTGAAATCCGTAATTGACTTTTGTGACTCAAAACTTCTTCTTTTTAATAAATCAACTGATTAGTGCATTTGTTTCTCTTGTGATATTTCAAGTTATTTAGACTTAGTTCATGTGAATTAAAAAACATCGAAATAAGATTATTCTTTACAATGTTAGGTAAACAATATTTTAAGTAATTAAAGTGATGTCCCAATTCCTGAATATTTGTAATATTTGAAAAATCTATTGAAAACTTGAAAAAAAGAATAATAATGATTTAGTTTTCTTAAAGACCGATAAAGACAATATAACAGTAGCAGCTAATCGTGATGATTATATTAAAACAGTTGTTTACCTTTTGAAAAATGACATTCTTTATGAAAATATTGAAAATAGTCTTGTTCTAACCATTGCAAATAAATTTAATGATGTATCTATACTATTTCTGCGAACTTTACTTGTTTTTTCGTCTATCGGTTCGTTTCTTATGTTCAGTTTTTTTGTTTGTTGAAGGTGCAGGCTACATATACTATTCTTTTCATTGGGCGATCAAACACTGCATGCTTAGTTGGTTCACACAGTCACGCTTTTGTAACTTCAACTTTTTATGCAATAGTTACTTGTTTTTTTCATCCATCGGTTCCTTTCTCACATTTCCTGTTTTTCTATTAAATGTACATGCTATGTGTGTTATTCTTTTCGTTGGACAATCTAATACCACGTGTGGGTTAGTTGGTTCCTATAGTATAAGGAAAGGCTTGTCCTTCGATGTTCGTTTTTCTCTATTGACTTGTATTTCTTCGTTGACTTCGTATTTCTCTGAGCTCATACATTGTGGTCTTCTTATGTTCCGAAGCATACAACGTTAATGATTTAGAGCATAATCAGTAAGTCGCTCGAATAGCTATTAGTTCCAATTTCTTCACTTTTTGCGCAATTAGCAAATACAAAATTAGTTTAATATACTTGGTTACTTGGTTCAATCTTTGCTATACTTCCTTTGAGTTGGTACAGTGGAAAATGTCGGATTCATTGAAGAACCCCTTGTGCGCTGGGTATGATAAGTTCTGCAATAAAGAACCTGGCCAAAGTAAAAAAATTGAAGCTGAAGATGAAGCAAGGAATGGCTGTGATAAACTTCAACAAACAATCGTGGTTCACAACTTCTTGTGTAGAAAATGTTGACTTTTTGAATATGAAAAATAAAACAAGCTCGATGTTGAAAACGAAAGCGATCAACTAAAATCAAATTCTGATGATCCGGTAGTCAACACACGACTCAAGACTGAAATAGATACATCAAATGATTGAAGGATTGAAGTTCCAGTTCAGAGAACCATATCGACTCACAAGTATTGCTGTATTTTTTCTGTCATAAAAAATATTAACGTCATTCCATATGAAGCCGGTTTGCAATCTCTCATTAAGATGCGAATCCACACACCAGCAGGTGATTGGTGTTGTCAAAGTCATTTAATCAAAAATCGATTCTACGAGGAAAACCTCAGCCTCCTAAAGGTACGCTCTAATTCGTCAAATCTTACTGCTTTGGAGTTGAGGAAAATAATGGAGAATCTCTATATTGAATGTGATTCTACACTGTATGATAAAATCGGAAATTTCAGTCTTTCCAAAAAACAGCTTTTCATCTTTAGAGGCTTAATATGGGAGAATATTATACAATTAAGAGACATGTTTTGTTTTCAATGGGGAGCAAGCAGACCCGTACAGTCACTCGAGCGCTCGCTGTGTTCCTTTTCAAACTTCGCTCAGGTAATTCGAATAAAATGTTGGCTTCCATTCTTAAACTTGAAGATGAACAACTGTTCATCTTCAAGTTTTCTGAATATTCAACAGCAGTAATCAAATAATTCCAAGAAGATGTGTTGCCTCATTTTTTTGAAATAACAGCTTCCATAAGAGATGATCTTATCAAAGACCACACACCTGAAATTGCTAAGACTCTGTTTGAGGCTCATGAACGTTTATTTTTAGTCTGTGATGGAACGTATGTACGCCATCAAAAAAGTTCGAACAATGAGTTTCAAAGAAGTCTCATTCAGGTCAGAAGAAAGTTCCACTTCGTAAGCCTTTCCCAATATTCACAAGTGACGGGTACATGTTTGATATGTTAGGACCATATTCGGCGAATCTAAATGATGCAGAGATCTTAAGAACTTAGTTACAGGGTCCGAATAGTGTGTGCAAATTGTTGGAAGAAAACGATTTTGTGGTTCTCGATCGCGGCTTCCGAAATGTGAAAGCTGAGTTAGAGCTCAAAAAAATTAAAGCATTAATGCCTGCCTCGAAAGGGCAACGTAAGCAATTGACAACGGAAGAATCCAACGAATCGCGTTGTGTACAAAAAATTTGTTGGGCAGTTGAAGCTTTCCACGGAATACTGAAGCAGAAATACCGACTTTGAGACCCCAAATTGGACACTAAATTGTTTCCAAATATTGGGACCTACGTCCGAATTGCATCATTCTTGAATAATCAATTCGGAAAAAGGTGACAGTCTGATGCAGAATTTTCGAGTGATATGACAGAAATAATTAAAGGCAAAAGAGATGTTGAGAACACTTTAGCTATTAAGGCAGAGGAAAAAGGTTGGTTCCGTAAGAGACTTGTCTATCAAAGTATCTCATCAGAAGACATCTTCGACTTTCCAGAAACGACTGAGAGTGACTTGAAAGTTCTGTTCACTAGAACATATTAATTATGACAGGCAGTGTCATCCTTACCTGGAATGATTGATGAAGACGGTCAGATCAAATTGCAATACGTTAAAGAACAATCTAATGTATTGAAATCGCAAGTTCAATCTCATCACATTTCACGAAAAGTGTACAGGTGCTTCGTAAAATGTGAGCCAGATAGTATCGATATTTTTGGTTTGTGAGAGTATGCGGGTGAATGTGGCAATGGAAGTAGGATTTTTGGCTGCTGCTCACTTATTGCAGCAATAGCATACTATCTGGCCCATGCAAGGTATCAGTCTAAGATTGTAAAGTCAGCTAATATTCTTAGGAAAATGTTTCAGCAGGATAGCATTTCTCATGTCTCATTTAGAATTTTTAACTCGAAACAATTCGTATTAATGCAAAATTTCTCTAAAACTCTTGTATGTGTTTAAGAAATCGTAAACTAAAAATATCGCAATACGGCCGCTGAAATATAAAAACAAGCTGTAATCATTTATAATTCTGAAGGTTCTGTGTATAATAAATCTAGCAGGAATGAAAAATTTGAGATCTGTTATCAACAATCTTTCTCGTTCCGCTCTCTCTTTTTGAAGAATAAATAAAGTGTTCTTATCGGATAGAAGGCCTAAGAGTGATTCACCAAGCCACGATTCATATGAAGTTCTTGAAACATCTGCTTCGAGTAGTCTAGCATTTTGACTTATTTAGAAAAAAATGAATATTTTCATAAACATTCTACTTCTCACATTTGTGAGTCGTCTTCATTGTATGAGTAAGTATAGTAAAATAATAAACATAAAATCTATAATAAATGCGATATATATATATATATATCATTTCAAACATATGTTTACTTAAAAGCTTTCGTTCGTAATACCGAATTTCTAAAGGGTTCTGGGAAGTGATTAAGTGATTACATTCCACTTTTATTTCACTTTAGGTGTATTTCAAGTTCACTTCTTTTTGAACAAAAATGTTGTGAATTTTGACAAAAAGCTGAAGTCAGGTGAATTTGAAATTTAAGTGAAAGGAAAATAAAAGTGAAATGGAATTACATAATTGGCTTCCAATTTTAAAATTAAATTCCGTACTTTTGAATTAAAATTTACTTTATGATTTTGAATTGTAACATTTGGGACATCAATCTACGGATATTGACTCTTACCCTGTAAATGTTGGTTTTTAAAATCACTTAGATGCCTTTTTAAAATCCTTTAGATTTTTTTTTACAATGAGTCCATTTTAAGATTAAATTAAGTAGAATACGATGTCTTAAAAATTCATAAAACTCCAAAAAAGAGACAACTAGAACTTCCGTTTCCTTCAAATTGAAAGCAGCACAAAATTGTAGAATGTTTATTTAAAAGCTTTCAATCTCACAAATTTAATTTCTAAGAATTTAACCCTAAATTGTTTTAAATTACATTGCATTATATTAAATATTTATAATATTATATTTTAATTATAGTTCTTAGAATCGATATTCAACGTTGTCTCTGTCAAGGCTTCAATATTTAGTTGATTTTAGATTCATTTAAAGTTAACTAAAACAATTTGAAAAATAGTATAATTGAGAACAAACATTTTTTAGGAATAATAAAAGGCAAAATAAATTTCCTATCAATTCAGGGTGCCCGTATATCAAGAAAAACCTGAAAATCGAGGAAGAATCAGGGAATTTTATAGATCAGGGAAATTCAGCGATTTTGAAAAAAATCTGGTAAAAGTCAGGAAATTTCTATAACTGGCACAATAAATGATAAAATTGACATGTCTAAATTTTTATTCAACATTATTTTATTTCGTTTATAAGACATTATATGCTAAAAATGTTACAAGATTAAAATTCTGGTTTTTGAATATTGATGGCCACCCTGATATAATATTCGTTTTTTTCTGTACAACATTAATTTTTTTTACTGAAAAATTAAACTTGTCCATTTTTGGTAGAATACACTAGATTACAGCAATTTTGCCCACCATATTTCAGTATGATTTTCCCATGTTTTTTTGCCCACCAAATACGAAAATACACTCAAAATTTTCTTTCTGGATTCTTTTTCTTATTCGTTTAAAATTTGTTCAAAAATTCATCTCTGTAGGTTGAAAAATCAACAAGTTAAAAATTAATTTAAATGTGTTCCATGAAAAGTATTTTTTCACTGTAAAAAGAAGACACCTGGAAAAATGTATTTTTTTGGCCTGGAAACCTGGACAAGTCCTGGATTTTTTTTTCCTGACTCAAATTTCTATGAATTTTAACTAAAGAAAAAGTGTCTTTGCAATAAATGTAGAAAATATATCCTAGCAGGGAAATTTGTTCAATTTTGATGGGTTGTTTTAGCATCCCTTAAAGATTCAAACCTTTCAGGTTGGCCTTTGAAAACAAAAACCTAGTCAATTCCCGATTATCAAAACTTTTTCAAGGTCATCAATAACAATTATTTTCAATAGGAAGATCATGATATTTACATTTACTTTTTATCTCCATTTTCAAATCCTTGTTCAAATTTTGTGGAATTCACTGACATTTCCTCAATTTGTTTTGAGTTCTTTGAAATATAGTAAAATTTATTTGGACTGTCTTAAGTGAATACACAGATGATTTGTTTAGACTTCCCCTTTCCCCTATTACCCCCCTTTTCCCCTTTTCTAAAGAATTCTTACTTTTTTCCCTGTTTTAAAGAAACTCCTCCTTTTTCTCCTTTTTCTCGGTATGAGCTTCGATGCAAACTGAAATATTACAACACATTAAGAAAATCCAACTATTTTATATTAAAATTTCATTTTTTGTTTTGTTTGAAAAGTCTATATATCTATATATTCATCTATATATTCTCTTAATTCATAATTATTAACTGAATGTTTAACTATTTTATTTTTGGTTGAAAATTAATCCTTTTCAGTAGGAAATTCAAATATTAAATTTTTCATTGAGAATGATTCATCTTTCTTGGTTGAAAACTCAATTAACTACTTGTTTCAAAGCTTTACTACTATGTTAAATATGATGAAGAGAAAAAATTTTATGTAATAAGAGTATGGTTTCTAACTTTTCTCATGATATTACGTCTCAGGTTTAAGGTTAGTTTAAAGGGCCAAGTACTGCGCAGAACAGTGCGCGTAATTCGAAGGAATGGACGCGCATGCGCGTGTATTTCTCGCGGACAATAAAGTGCACTTTACCGATCTAGGCCGGTAAAGTACCCCACCACCAACAAAGATCTACTTTGATGTTTCAAACCACGCTCAGAAAACGAGGAAACCATACACTGAGCGAAGAATTCCCGTGTAGTTCGGGTTCACACCCCAATAGTTCAAGTGCTTTCTCTTTTTTTCTGTTTCACACGAAGGTTTGGCGCGCTTACACTACTGAGACGTGCGATCACCCCAACCATTCGGGTGCTCACCTGAAACAGCAGCGGCCGAAGTGGTGAGGCGCCCGCCCGAATAGTTGGGGAGCTTGCACGAATGATTCGGGAGATTCGAGTCGTCAAGCGCGTTGGATGTTGCGCGTTCGACGTTTGCGCATGTTCGCTAATGATTTGATTTTTCGACTCATGTGCAAGCAAAGCAGAATGTTTTATATTTCTCTTACCTTCGTTAAGGATTATCCAAAGAAAAACCAGATAAGTGGTTACACTTGATTCTACTGACATCTCGCACATGAACAATAAAATCGACATAAACTAGAAACAGTGACATTCGGGCAGAACCTGATGTTTATCAGCTGCGGCCATTAGCGAACATGCGCAAACGTCGAACGCGCAACATCCAACGCGGTTGACGACTCGAATCTCCCGAATCATTCGGGCAAGCTCCCTAACTATTCGGGTGGGCGCCCCACCACTTCGGCCGCTGCTGTTTCAGGTGAGAACCCGAATGGTTGGGGTGATCGCACGTCTCAGTAGTGCAAGCGCGCCAAACCTTCGTGTGAAACAGAAAAAAAGAGAAAGCACCCGATCTATTGGGGTGTGAATCCGAACTACACGGGAATTCTTCGCTCAGTGTACTCGTGTTACATAAAAATATATTTTTTTTTTGGGAGCCAATAATCCCCAGTCGAGTCGGCATGGCACATCTCGCGACCTCTTCCTGCCAGTGTAAGTATTAAGGATCAAACATTAATCCATTGTTATTTCTTCTTATAGAATTGAACTGCTTCCGAAATAGTAAAGGTTATCGGAGCTTGCGCCCGAGTTCATCCACACCTGTTGCAGATACACCCTCTACAGGTACGTTAATAAAAGAAGTGAATTTCGATTTTAATTTTGGTTAATTTTTTTTTTTATGAATAAATCAAAAACAGATGAACTGAACCAAAAATGACTAATTTCCAACAAAATAGTTGAATCCTCAACCAAAACAGAATAACTTTCAATCAAGCAGTGGCATTTTTAACCAAAATAGTTAAATTTTCAAAAAAGGAGAATAATTTTCTACTAAAAAAGACGAATTTTGAACTAAAACAATGAATGTGATGTTAGTCCAAATTTGATTAACTTATAGTTTATATTTGTTTTTCTTACTTAATTTTTTATCAGTAGATTGAATTTTCTACCAAGTTGTTGAATTTTCAAGCCCAAAAGACAAATTTTCTAAAAAACAGTTGAATTTTTAACCTGAGAATATTAATTTTTAACAAAAAAAAAAAAAAATTTTAACTAAAAATGTAATAGTTGATATTTTAACAAAAATATATTTTCGTTTAAATAAAAAACAGTTGTTCAATCAAAAAAATAAGAGAATTTGCAACAGAATTTTGAAATCCTCAACTAAAAAAGAATAATATTCAAGCAAACAGTTGCATTTTTGACCAAAAAAATTGATTTTCTACTAATAAATGCAAGATTTCAATCAAATACATACATTTTCTACTGAACTGTGGAATTTTTTTAGCCAAAAATACGAATTTTCTACAAAACAGTTGAATTTTTAACAACAAAGAAAGATCTTTTACGAAAGTACTTCGACTTTCACCCAACGAGTTGAATTCGCAAACTAAAAAGATGAATTTTCAACTGAAAATTTATTATTTGATATGTTAACAAAAAAGTTTTTAATATAAAATAAAAAAACAGTTGTTCACTGAAAACAACCAACAAAAACGAATTTTCAACAAAATAATGAAATCCTCAACTAAAACAGATTAATTTTAAACCTAACAGTTGCATTTTAATAAAACAAAATTGATTTTCTACCAAAAACAGATTAATTTCCAATCAAATACATAATTAAATTTAATTCAATAATTGAAAAAATAACTAGATCATTTATTTTGAAAACTACTAAACAATTAAAAAATTGAAAAAAATCTCCCGGTCTTAGTGTTTTTTACAGTCATATAAATAAGAAAATATTTTTAAAAATACTTCTGATTGAAAAAGTTTTAATTATAAAGAAAAATTTTATAGATCGATATAAAATTTACTTTCTTATGAATAATTTAATGCGAAGAAATCATAGCATAAAAAGATTCACAATTCATAATTAGACATCCAAACCAACTTCTTTTCGACTCATTAGAGAAATACATATCAAAGGAAAAAAGGGGAGAAAAGGGAAATGTCAACGAAAACCAACATCTCCCTTTTTCCTTATTATGTGAAAAACGATTCTTCCATAAAGAAATTATTTTTACTTGAAAGCAAAAGAAATTAATTTATCCACTTAATAACCCTTACCCATACTATGTTGTATCTTGAGAGATCCCTTTTTAAATTAATCCCTTTGTTACTTATTAAAAAATAATTTTTTCAGAAGGTTGTACATAAACTGAGGTAAAAAATAACACCCTCGTTACCTATACAAAACATGGATTCAGAGGAAGATACCACATACAAAATATGTGCATAATCTTATGTACCATTTCGTACAGTCATAAGAATTTCTTCAAAATATTAAATATTATTGTTTCTAAATAAAAGAGAAAAACTAATATAAAAATGGCATCATAATCACATTGTAATAATAATGATAATAATAAGTGAAGTATAAATGAATTATAAATTTAAATATATTT
Source organism: Andricus curvator (assembly GCA_932195095.1). Classification (NCBI taxonomy): domain Eukaryota; kingdom Metazoa; phylum Arthropoda; class Insecta; order Hymenoptera; family Cynipidae; genus Andricus; species Andricus curvator. The sequence continues at coordinate 259,611 of CAKNYM010051890.1, read as the reverse complement.
TTGTTTAATCTTATTGACATAGATATTTTTAATAAGTATCAGGTTAAAATATTAATTCAATTAATTTAAAAGTTTTTTGAAAACTCACAACTTAAGCAACCCCAAAGCAAATAAGAATATGTTCCAAGCAAAGTCACAAACTATAGAAAAATGCAATAGGAAGAAATTCTATTTAAATTACAACATCAGAATTACAACATCGGAAAGAGGAAAAAGAAAAAGTATGGAATAAACTAGAAAAGATGGAGAATGTACAGAGAATTAGTGAGGAGGAAAGGGTAAAGGAAATAAGGCAGTTGGAGGAGAGGGTGCGTAACTTAGAATGCTGATCTGAAGGCGAAAATAATCGTGAGGACCATGAAAAAGGGAATGCGAAAGAAGGGCAGGGCAACTTAAGAGAGGAAAATGAGAGAATGAGATATAGATTGCTAGGATTAGAGAGGAAAAAGGAGGGGAGGAAAGAGAAAAGAAAAAGAGAAACGTAGTGATCAAAAGAATGCAAGTGGAAAGCGAGACGGGAAGGGAAGAGGTAGAGAAACTTATGAGAGACATAGGGGCAAATGTCAGGGTGGAGGAAATAAAGGGGGTGGGCAGTAAGCTAGAAGGAAAGTCTAGGGTCTACGTCGTCAAACTGGGAAGTGATGCGGACAAGAAAGAGGTGATGATAAAAAAGAAGGGGCTCAGGGGAAGAAAGGAAAGAATTGATGAAGATATGACATGGAAGGAGAGAAAGATAAGATGGGTAATTGAAGAAAGAGCATGGGAGGAGAGGAGAAGAGGGAGTAGGGTAAGGATAGGGAGAGACAGACTGTGGATAAATGAGACAGTGTGGATATGGCATGAAGAAAGGGAGGACATAAAAGCAGGAGAATGGTCACAGGGTAGAAGGGGAGCAGAAGGGAATAAGAAAGATGAGGAAGCGATGGGGTTCGCAGACGACACAAGGAAATGAAAGAGAGAAAAAGGGGAAGAGAAGGTGAAAAGGGGATCAAAGAAGCGTTTTGGAATGTGTCAGGATTAAAAAATAAGGATAGAGGTTTCTGGGAGGAGCTAAATAAATGGGACGTTATAATGATAAGAGAAACGTGGGTAAATGAGAGGGAATGGAAGGTCCTGCAAAGGAACGTACCAAAAGGCTACATTTGGACAATGCAGGAAGCAAAAAAGGAACATGAGAGGGGAAGGAGAATGGGAGGCATGATGTCAGGGGTGAGGAAAGAATTGGTAATGAAACGGAAAGAAGGACATAGTGAGCCAGATATGGAGGGTACTATAGTCAGGAGAATAAAATTGGGGAGAGTAAAAGTGGACGTCGTGTGCGTGTACAGAAGAAGAGGAGAAGAGGATGGGTGGAAAATAATAAAAAGATGGATGGAGGAAAAAAAGGAAGAGCTAGTGTTGATAGGGGGTGATCTAAACGCATGGACAGGGGAATTGAGGGGAGAAGTGAGGAAAAAAAATGAAAAAAAAAATGAGGAAAATGAAACATTTATCAGAAAATCGAAACACCGAAAAGTAGACAGAGAAGGCAAAATACTTTTGAATATGGTCGGAGCGGCAGGATGGTTCATATGTAACGGAAATATAAAAGGCGATGAAGAGGGGGAGTTGACGACGGTGGAAAGGGAGAAACGTTGATTGATTACATCCTAGCTGAAGAAAGGATAAGAAATATCATAGATAGAATGAAAGTTGGAAATGAGATAGGTTCTGAACATTTCCCGGTAATTGCGTTGCTAAAAAGCGGAGAAAAACTTAGAGAATATAAAGAAAAGATGGAGAATGGGATTGAAGTAAATACAAAGGAGGGAGATGTGGACAGGTTGGTAGCAAAGTTAAGGGAAAGGACAGAGGTGATAAAGAGAGAGGTAAGGCCGCAAGAGGTGCAGGATGTGAAAAAGAAAGGATGGTGGGATGCGGAATGTAGGGAGAGTAAGAAAAATATGAGGGAATATTTAAAAAGATGGAGAAAGGGAGAGTTGGAGAAAAAAGAATACAATAAAAGGAAAAAAGTGTATGAGAAGTTATTGGACGAAAAGCAACATAAGGCAAAAAATAGATATAAGGAAGAGGTAGAGAAAGCGGTAAGGGAAGGTAGGGAGTGGGAAATAATAAACAGCGAAAGAGGAAGAAGGAAACGTATAAATGAAGAAATTGAGATGAGTGAATGGTCAGAGTATTTTAAGAAGCAGTTAGGAGGTGTAGATAATATGGTAAGAGGAGAAGGCAGGAAAAGAGTAGAGGAGGAGGAGGAGGAGGATGCAGAAAATGAGATAAGTAGAGAAGAGGTAAAGGAGGTGATAAAAAAGCTCACAAAAGATAAGGCTACATGAGGGGATGGCACAGAAAACGAGGCTCTGAAATATGGAGGAGAGGGGGTGCAGGAAGAGATATGGAGAATATGCAATAAGGTTTGGGACGGAGAATGGTGGTGAAAAGAATGGAGAACAGGTTTGGTAGTACCAATAATCAAGGGAGGAGAGGGTAAAAAGACAGAGGAATACAGAGGAATTACACTTATGTCGGCGGGATATAGAATTTATGTAAAAATAATAAAGGAAAGGCTAGAAAGACAGGTAGAGGAAAAAGGGATTATACCACATAACCAGACGGGCTTCACGAAAAGGATGAGAACAATCGACAATGTATTCGTACTTAACTTCCTGGTGAATAGGAATTTAGGGAGGAAGAAGGGAAAGTTGATAGCACTGTTTGTGTATTTTAAAGCAGCGTTTGATTCGGTAAACAGCAAGGTGCTCTGGGAAACCCTAGAAGAGAGGGAAGTGGACAAAGGGTTAAGGGAAAGGATTAAGGAAATTTTCGTGGAAACCAGAGCGAGGGTGAGAGTAGGAACACAAAAAGGAGAGCCGTTCTGGACGGGGAGAGGAGTTAGGCAAGGTTGTCCACTCAGTCCGCTTTTATTTAGTATCCTATTGTCAGACCTAGAAGAGAAGTTAGAAAGGAAGGGTAAGGGAGGCGCGATCCTGGGTAATAGTGAAAGACACTCTCTCGCGTATGCGGACGATATAGTTTTGTTAGCGGAAGAGGAAGGAGGAATGAAGCTAGTGATGAGAGTGTTCGAAGACTTCGTGAGAGAGAAGGATCTAACGGTAAATGTAGGAAGAAACAAAATAGTTTATTTCAGAAATAGGAAAAGTAAAATAGAATATGAATGGAAGATGAGTGGCGAGATTGTAGAACTAGTTGAGGAGTTCTGTTACCTAGGTTTTTAGTTTGAAGCTGGGGGAAGAAATGAGTTGCAGGTATAAAAAGAGGCTTGAGAGTGCGAGTAAAATAATGGGACAAGTGTGGGGTATAGGTAAGAGATGATTCAAGGATGACTGGAAGATGAGAGTTTGCATGTTTGACGTGTTAGTGTGGTCAATAATGAGCTATGGAGTAGAGATTTGGGGATGGAGGGAATACAAAGGGATAGAAAGTGCACAGGAAAGGTTCTTCAGATGGGTCATGGGAGTGAGTTGGAGTTGCCCAGGTTATATGTTGAGAGAAGAACTAAGTAGAGAGAAAAGGCAATAACGCAACTAAAAAGAGCGTGGAATTTCGAAGAGAAGCTAAAAAGGGGGGATGGGAGTAAGATAGCGCAAGCATGTCTGAGGGAAATCCAAATTAGAGAGGAGAGGGGCAACATGGAGCGATCGAAATGGGAGGAGGGCAGAATGCAGATGAAAAGAAAATTTGGGTTAGGAGAGGCAAATAGAGAGTGGCAGCAGGTAGAGCAGGACATGATAGTAGAACAGAGAGAAGAGAGATGGGAAAAAATCGTGAGGTCAAGATACAATACATGGTATAGGGTAGTTAAGGGCGAAGCAGAGCCAGAATATCTGAAAAAGGTGAAAAAGGAGAGCAAATGGAATGTTAAAAAATATTTTCTTGTTGAAAATTCATATTCTTGGTTGAAAGTTGAACTGCTATATTAAAAATGTATTATTTTGGGTAAAGGTTGAAAATGGAAAAATATTTGGATAGAAAAAATAAAATATAAATATAAAAAATGATATATATAAATATTTCTAGGTTTTTCCTTATGAAAATCTCACTATTATTTTCAAAATTCGATTTTTTTGACTCAAAATTAATTTTTTTCACTAAAAATATAACTTTTTCATTTTTGATTGGAAATCGATCTGTTTTACTTGAAAATTTGTCTATTTGTTTTAAAATTCATCTCTTGTGGTCGACATTTTTTTTTAAATACCAACTGTTCCATTTTTTGTTAATACTTTACATTTTTGTTGGAACCTCAACTTTCGGGTTGAAAATTCAACTATTTTGGTAGAAATTTTGCCTTCTTTAGTTAAAAATGCAATTTCTAGCTGGAAATTAATCCATTTCTGTTCAGGATTTGTCTACTTTGTTAAAAATTCGTCTTCTTTGGTTGAATTCAAATGTTTTTTATTTCAAATTGAAATCTACTTTGGTTTAAATATCAATATTACATGTTTCGTTGCCATTTTTAGTTAAAAATAAATTTTTTTGTTGAAAATTAACTATTTTGTTTTAAATTCTACTTCTCAGGCTAAACATTAAACTGAGTTCTTAAATATTCATCTTTCTTAATTGAAAATGAACTTTTTTGTCAAAAATTCAACAGATTTTGGTTCAAGTTTAATTTTCATTTGAAAATTCGACTATTTGGTTGAAAATTTATTTTCGCCATTTAAGTATTTTGTTAAAAATTCAACTATTTTGCCATATTTATCTTTTTTGGTCGAAAATTCAACCGGTTTTGAATGGAGGTAATTTTTTCTAAAAAATTTGACTATTTGGTACAAAATTTATCTTCGCAGGTTGAAAGTTCAACTAGTTAGTTAAAAACAATTTTTGGTAAAGTTTAATCTTTTTTGTTTGAAAATCAGACCATTTGATAACAATTTCAATTTTTAAGTACGAATCTGCATTATCATCGGAGAAGGTAATTATCGATCC
>CAKNYM010051890.1:221979-254654 GCA_932195095.1 Andricus curvator | reverse complement strand
CAGTGGAGTGAAAAGAGAGAGATCCTTTTTTTCTGAATAAATTGAATATAATAAGTTCAATTTTGTATTTTAAAAATAATCTACGTTGTTGTAAATTAATTATTCTGCTGAAAATTCAACTATTTTGAGATAATCAAATTTTGTGTTCAAAATTTATTCTTTTGGATTGAAAACTCATCTTGCACAGTTGGAAAGTCATCATTTTAGTTACATTTTTTAAAACGATTTTGGTCTGTGAAGTCTGTGTCTATCAAATGGATGCGAGAACAATGTTTGACAGGAGGGCGAGGTTCAAGCTTCACCATCTCTTGCTGTCATGTTGACAATTTGATAGCTATTTTAATTAAAAGCGAATGTTGGTCCTCGAATTCTGTTGAATCCACTTAAATTTACTTGTATTGTTTTGAATTCCTTGTAATCTACTAAAGTTGATTTGAACTGTCTTGAGTTTTCTGAGATCCATTCCATTGAATCCTCTAGAAATCTAATGAATTTTCTTAAATTTACGATGGCTGATAAGGAATAATAAAAAGTTCAAGTTACACGCGTACAAAAAATTTATTATTCTTAATTTTTTCTTATAAAATTAGGTTCCAGTGGTGCAGGTTCATTTCCAGATATTCGCACCAACAGCGTTCAAATAAAACTGGAGGATGGCCGTACTTATACGACTCTTGACAATTTTAAAGGAACAAACAAATTTGAGGTACCCACATGGCTGCGTCGAGACCAACCTTCCAATGAGTTTGTTACTTTCATAAGATTGCGAGATTTACGTCAATATCAAGGACATCTCATCAAAAAGGAGACTTTACAACCTGGTCAAGCTCTTCAACCTGGTGACATAATCGCTCATATGCATATACGAGATGATTTTGGATCTAGAGAATACTTTGTAGCGAAACCTTTCGAAGTGTATCATGTCAATAATCATAATCATTGTCCTCTCTTGTATCAGCCCATGTATAACTACATTTATATGAACGTGCCAAGACAGAATATGCCTAGCATTGTCTACAGAGCTCCTCTACACCAGATTGAAAACCCAGTCATCGTTAAGTCGACGGAGTTCGTGGGTCCCTCCAGACGTTTCCGGTCTTAAAACGAAAAAATACTTTTTTTCCTAATTTCTGCATTGCTTTTCAAAGTAGCCTCTCTTGTGATGAATACAGTTTCTTATTCCTACGAATCACTGATTTAAACAATGTTTCCACTCCTGTTGCGTAATCGCCTCAACTTCATTCAAAAAAGCGGAAACCACTTCATCAGGAGACTCTAATCGTTTTCCAAGCAACTTATTTTTGATCGTAGGGAATGAAAAGAAATCACAGGGGTCCAAATCTGGACCGTATAGTGGGTGCGGTAGCGTGGACTCCGTGAACCGTTTTCCTTTTCCCTGACCATTAATATTTGAAGACCGAAACTTTATTCTTGTAACATTTTGAACGTAGGATCTTTTATTAACTCAATAAAACAATTGTAAATTTATATTTCAAATTTATTTATTTCAAACCAAACTTTTGAAAAAACCCAGAGTTTATTTTGCCATCCTGATGAAGAAACTGTACAACTGCATCTGAAGCGAACGGAGATATTAAAAAAAATGTGTTTAGATTTGCGCGTTTCAACGTATGAAAGTTTAAAAAAAGAAACGTATCGTTCTTGAGTAAATCGCACATACTCTTTTCATTGAAACCAAAAACAAATTGTTAACCTTAATTATTTGTATGCATATCATTCATGCGCACAAACGCCGAGAATCCTTGCTCAAAAACACATCTATGCAGATGTCCTGCTGAGTCAGGAATCAGTCTCCAAGAACTCCAGCTTTCCTGATGGAGAAAGGAAAAATTAAAAAATCAAATGAGACATTTAGAAATCAAGGATATTCATAATCATCTCAAATTGAAAAAAATCGTTATTTTAAATTAGAAACATTTCTTTGGTCATACGGTCATTAAACGTTGAGTCATAACATTTTGAAATTTTTTTTTTTAGTTATGTGCTGTTTCAGTCCTTCTTATATTTTCAAGTAAAAAGCAATTTTTCAGATAGAAGAATCAGTTACGAAAAGATTTGCATTAAAAAAATTAAACTTAAAAAAAAATGGAATAGGATTCAATATAACAAATTAACTACATTTTTAAATAAAACTGTTAATTTTCAAGGTTATTTGAAGGTCAAAATGAATTTTTTAAATGGGAACCCCTACTTTCCCGCGTGAAAAAAGTTTGCATGGCTCATGCATGGCAATAAACTTGGAAATATCTGGCTAAAGCATGGCTCACGCATGGCTCACGATCATGATGCACCGGTTCGCATCCCAGGTCGTTAAGCACGTATTCTACGAGAACTTTTTTTAAATTTTAATTGTGTCGATAGCCAAAATAACTACCAATGGTGAGTCCACGATCATGATCCACCGGTTCGCATCCCAGGTCGTTTAGCACATATTCTACGAGAACTTTTTTGAAATTTAAATTGTTTCAATAGCCAAAATAACTACCAATGGTGAGTCGCCGATCAGGGTGCACCGGATTGCACACCAGGTAGTTGAGCACGTATTCTACGAGAACTTCTCACAAATTTTAATTGTGTCGATAGTCAAAATAACTACCAATGGTGAGTCGACGATCAGGGTGCACCGGATCACGCACCAGGTAGTTGAGCACGTTTTCTACGAGAACTTTCTACAAATTTTAATTGTTTCGATAGCCAAAATAACTACCAATGGTGAGTCGACGATCAGTGTGAACGTGATTGCGCACCAGTTCACTTAGCACGTATTCTACGAGAATTTTTCGAAAATTTAAATTGTGCCAACATCCAAAATAACTACTAGCGGTGAGTCAATGATCCGGGTGCACGGGATCGCGCACCAGGTAGCTTAGCACGAATTCTACTGAAACATTTTTGGAATTTAAATTATGTCAACAGCCAAAATAGCTACCAATTGTGAGTTGATGCTCCGGGTGCCCCGGATCGTGGACCAGACTGTTCAAGACGTCATCTATGAGAAATTTTTAAAATTTGAATTTTTTCAATAACCAAAACAATTCCAAGTGGTGATTCGACGACCCGGCTGCACCAGATAGTTTGCAAATTTCTGGAAAAATTAGTATGTCCCAAAATTGACATATTCTCGTGGAACTGAGGTTCCGTTAAAGTGACTTCAACCCACTGGTGCAAAAATCAAGAATTTTTTTCTTGATTTTGGGTCTGGGACGTCTTACAACTATTTTTCGATCACAAACAAAATCTTCCCCTCAGCCGTTTTTGAAAAAAAATTGAATAACCCCATTTTTCTCGCAAATAAAGCGAGATATAAAAAAAGATAACAGTGCACAATAATTGTTTGAAGAAATTTCTACAAAAAACCCTTCATAATTTTTTATCCCACTTCGTTTACTTGAAAAATCTTAGCCTTTGGTTAACACTTAACACTTTTTATCCTTAGCTGATAACATTGTTCAAATAACAAAATATCTTCAGACAATTTGAATAATAATATTTATCTGTTATAATTTTGTATCTGGTATAAAACACGGGAAAGCGAATTTTTCCTCAAAAAAAAAAAATATATAATTCTTTTTCGAAATACCGAAGTGAGTTGAAAAATTATAAGGGGAGTTTTTTATAGGAATTTGTCCAAGGAACAATTTCGCCCTTTTAAATTTGTTCATATCTCGCTTGTTTTTCGAGAAAAACGGGGTATTTGGATTTTTTTAAAATTAAGAATTGACTCGAAAACGGCTCTAGCAAAGATATTGTTTTCATAAAAAAAAATAGCTGTAAAAAATTCCCAGATACAAAACAGAAAGAAAAATTCTTAGTATTTGCACCTTTGAGTTGAAGTCATTTCAGCGGAACCGTAACCGTGACCTATTTTTGTGAAATGAAAAACTGAATTTGTTAGACCTGAAGGTTGCGAATACCGTGAAGTCAATTCCATAGAAACATTCTTTTTTTATTTTATTCTGTAGTCATAGACGTCATAGATACACATAAATGTCCTACATTCAGAGAGACTGAACAACAAGTTTTAATCTATCTCGAAGAAAATAATAATGAAGTGGGAACTCTTACAATGGGTGAAGCAAAGGAGTGTCACCGTTATGGAAGAAACGGAAGCAATGTATTGAGTTGAAGAGGTGGGTGTGGATTCTAATGGCAGAATTTTTAAAGCTATTTTGAAAATGAGAAGCGGTAATAAGAAAATCTTTATTGCTCATGTTTTTCATTTTGTACTTGTGCTTTATTCGTTAGATATTTTATGTTTTTCATTTTAGTTTAATGTTTTGAATTATTTTTATGATTTTTATTGATTTCCAAACTAATTTTAATATTCTACCGACAGAGGATAAAAAGTTTTGTAAATTCCCTTCATGTAACACCGGAGGGGGAAATACTGGGGAAGAAAAATCTCACAGCGCTTAAGAAGAAGGATACAAAATTGTCAGTAGTCAAAAAATCGCAAAAGGAGGGCGAATTGAACTTGAATAGAAATGTTCTAAATTTGCCACTACTCATCCCCGTGAAACCGAGCAATTCGGTTTTACAAGAGCCGCTAAGACCGCAAGTGATATCCAAGTCTGCTCATAACGAAGCTACCTCTCTTGAAAGTAAATTTGTTTACTTTTTCACTTCATTATGATAAAATGAGACATATTTTTTCAGTATTATATTATTCTAATATTACTTTATTTGTTGAAGAAACCCAAGTGTCAGGCCTACCAGTTCAAAAATTTACTAGAAGATGTGATTCTCCTCCAAACCCAACCAGTAAAATTTTTCTTAAGATAATTATGAGACTTAAGTTTATCTTAAATTTTAATTTTGGGACATACTAATTTTTCCAGAAATTTATAAAGTATCTGGAGCAACCGGGTCGTCGACTCACCACTTAGAATTGTTTTGGTTATTGAAAAAATTTAAATTTCAAAAAAGTTCTCCTAGATGGCTGTTGGCACAATTTAAATTCCAAAAAGGTTTTAGCAGAATATGTGCTAAGCTACCTGGTGCGCGATCCCGTGCAGCCGGATCGTTGACCCACCGCTGGTAGTTATTTTGGATGTTGGCACAATTTAAATTTTCAAAAAATTATCGTGGAATACGTGCTAACCTACATGGTGCGTAATCCGGTGCACCTGGATCGTTGAGTCACCATTTATTGTTATTTTGGCCTTTGACACAGTTCAAATTTTTAAAAAGTTCACATAGAATTCGTGCTCAACTGCCTGGTGCGCTATCCGGTGCACCCGGATCGTCAACTCACCGCTGGTAGTTATTGTGGATGTTAGCACAGTTTGAATTTTAAAAAAGTTCTCGTAGAATACGTGCTAAACGACCTGGTGCGCGATTCGGTGCACCCAGATCGTCAAATCACCATTTGTTGTTATTTTGGCCATTGACACAGTTTAAATTTTAAAAAAGTTCTCATAGAATATGTGTTCAACTACCTGGTGCGCTATCCTGTGCATGCGGATCGTCGACTCACCGTTGGTAGTTATTTTGGATATTAGAAGAATTTAAATTAAAAAAAATTTCTCGTAGAATACTTGCTAAGCGAACTGGTGCGCGATCAGGTGCACACTGATCGTCGACTCACCATTGGTAGTTATTTTGGCTATCGACACAATTGAAATTTGTAAAAAGTTCTCGTAGAATACGTGCTTAACTACCTGGTGTGCGATCCGGTGCACCTGCGTAGTCGGCTCACCATTTGCAGTTGTTTTGGCTATGGATACAATTCAAATTTTGAGAAAGTTTTCGTAGAATACGTGCTCAACTACCTGGTGCGCGATCCGGTGCACCCTGATCGGCGACTCACCATTGGTAGTTATTTTGGCTATTGAAAAAATTTAAATTTCAAAAAAGTTCTCGTAGAATACGTGCTAAACGACCTGGTGCGTGATCCGGTGCACCCTGATCGTCGACTTACCATTGGTAGTTATTTTGACTATCGACACAATTAAAATTTGTAAAAAGTTCTCGTAGAATACGTGCTCAACTACCTGGTGCGCGATCCGGTGCACCCTGATCGGCGACTCACCATTGGTAGTTATTTTGGCTATTGACACCATTTAAGTTTTAAAAAAGTGCTTGTAGATGACGTCTTGAACGACCTGGTGCACGTTCCGGTGCACTCGGGTGTCGGCTATTGGCAAACTTAAGATTTTAATTTTCAACGCTGGCTAATATTCTCTATCACTTGCATGTTCTTCAAAATATTCATTTGTGTTTAGCGTGTCCTAAGCTACCATTCCATTCAGCCGTGACCCATGCTTTAGCCAGATATTTCCAAGTGTATTGCCATGCGTCAGCCATGCTTTAGCCATATATTTCCAAGTTTATTGCCATGCGTGAGCCATGCAAACTTTTTTCACGCGGGTTTGACACCAGATTTGAAAAGAGCGGGAAATTTTACGTTCAAAATGATGTTTTTATGAATGCCATGGCAAGATCGAATGAAGGTCAAATTTGCGATAATGTTTAAATGATGGGTGTTAGCTCGGAATTGAGGTTGGGAACAGCAAAATGCTTTGGAACCAGAAGGTGATCCCTCTGCCTCTGATAACTTTTTTCCGAAACATTTTGCTGTTCCCAATCTCAAATCCGAGCTAACATCCATTGTTTGAAAATTATCGCAAATTTGACCTCTAGTCGATCTTGCCATGACCTACATAAAAATATCATTTTGAACGTAAAATTTCCCGCTCTTTCCAAATCTGGTGTCAAAAGTAGGGGTTCCCATTTAAAAAAATCACGTTGACCTTCCAATAACCTTGAAAATCGAATTCAAGGTCAAGTTCATTGGTACCACTAGTTGACACCCTCTGTCCGCTTCAACTTCTTTCTGAAACAAATAAAGACAGTTTTACTGTGCGTGATAAAAAAAGCTACTTCTAAATTGAAGTCGCAAATGGAGAAAGCGAGCCAAAGCTAAGGAAAATTTGAGATTGATAAAAAAATTACAACAGTTAAACATTATAAAATAATTTGATACATTTTTCTGCTATTCAATATTTGCGTCTTAAAAATAATGAGAACTTTAATGTATTCATTCATAAAAATAGATTTAATGATGCTACTCTTGTGAGTATTTATTTCTCTAGCTAAAATTTTTATATTTTTAAAATCAAAGTCCAAATAAAGATCAAATTGCCAACAGTGTTGTGACAAACCAGTATTTTGATTGCCTTATTCAAAATCTTTTTTGTGTTCACTAAGATTGATTGAGATTGATTGTTTCTACAGTTGCACCTTCTACTTATAATTTAGCAAAATATAGTTTAAGTATTTCAAAATCAGTTTCTAGATAAACTAATGCTTTTGTTATGAATATTTGGGACTTTAAAGATGAATTGAAAAATATAAAAGTTCCAAATACACATTCTAGTTTTTCGCACTGTTGAAAGGGTAGAAAATGGTTAAAATCAAAAACCCTGAGTGTACTCTGTGCGCAGTGCGCCATATTCTGGGGACGTCTAGAGTTGCAGCATTTGTTTTGTCACTTCAACTATTTCTGCGATCTTTACTTCTTTTTTCGTCTATCGGTTCGTTTCTCATGTTCATTTGTTTTTTTGTTGAAGGTGCAGACTACATATAATATTCTTTCCATTGGGCAATCAAACACTGCACTCTCAGTTGGTTCACAGATTCACGCTTTTTTAATTTCAACTTTTTATGCAATCGTCACTTGTTTTTCCATCCATCGGTTCGTTTCTCATATTTTTTTGTTTTTCTATTGAATGTTGGTTCCTATAGTATAAGGAAAGGTTTGTTCTTCGATGCTCGTTTTTCTCTGTTGACTTGTATTTCTTTGTTGACTTCGTATTTCTCTGAGCTCAGACTTACGAGTATCATTCACTGTTACTTTAACTGCTTGGAGTGTACATTTTTTTCGATAACACACTCATTTTCAATATTTGATCTGTTAATGGAACTTAAGGTTCCATGTTGTGGTCTTCTTATGTTCCGAAGCATACAACGTTAATGATTTAGCGCATAATCAATAAGTTGCTCGAATAGCTATTAGTTACAATTTCTTCACTTTTTGCGCAATTAGCACATGCAAAATTAGTTCAATATACTTGGTTCAATCTTTACTATACTTCATTTGACTTGGTACAGTGGAAAATGTCGGATTCATTTAAGAACTCCAAGTGCGCTGGGTATGATCAGTTCTGCAATGAAGTATCTGGTCGAAGTAAAAAAATTGACGCTGAAGATGATGCAACGAATAACAGTGATAAACTTCAACAAACAATCGTGGTTTACGACTTCTTGTGGGGAAAATGTTGACTTTTTCAATATGAAAAAAACAAGCTCGATGTTGACAGCGAAAGCGATCAACTCAAATCAACTTCTGACGATCCGGCAGTCAATATGCGACTCGAGACTGAAAGTAGATACATCAAATGATTACAGGATTGAAGTTCCAATTCAGAGAACCATATCGACTCACAAGTATTTCTGTATTTGTTCTGCTATAAAAAATAATAACGGCATTCCATAAGAAGCTGGTTTTAATCTCACATTAAGATGCGAATCCACATACCAGCTGGTGATCGGTGTTGTCAAAGTCATTCAATCAAAAATCGATGCTACGAGGAAAACCTTAGCCTCCTAAAGGTACTCTCTAATCCGTCAAATCTAACCGCTTCGGTGTTGACGAAAATAATGGAGAATCTCGACATTGAATGTGATTCTACACTTTATGATAAAATCGGAGATTTTAGTCTTTCCAGAAAACAGCTCCTTATCTTTACAGGATTAACATGGGAGAATATTATACAATTAAGAGACATGTTTTGTTTTCAATGCGAAGCAAGCAGATCCGTGCAGTCACTCAAGCGCTCGTTGTGTTCCTTTTCAAACTTCGCTCAGGTAATTCGAATAAAATGTTGGCTTCCATTCCTAACTTGAATATGAACAGCTTGTTTCTGAATATTCAAAAGCAGTAATCAAATCATTTCAAGGAAATTTGTCGCCTTATTGTTTTGGAATAACAGCTTCCATCAGAGATGCTCTTATCAAAGACCACATACCTGAAATTGCTAAGACTCTGTTTGAGGCTCATGAACATTTACTTTTAGTCTGTGATGGAACATATGCACGCCATCAAAAAAGTTCAAACAATGAGTTTCAAAGAAGTCTCATTCAGGTCAGAAAAAATTTCCACTTCGTGTGCCTTTCACAATTTGTGAAAACGATTATGTGGTTCTCGATCGCGGCTTCCGAAATGTGAAAGCTGAGTCAAAGCTCAAAAACATTAACGCATTAATGCCTGCCTCAAAAAAGCAACGTGAGCAATTTACAACAAAAGAATCAAACGAATCCCGTTATGTAACAAAAATTTGCTGGGCAGTTGAAGCTGTCCACGGAATACTGAAGCAAAAATACCGACTTTTAGACCACAAATTGGACAATAAAATGTTTCCGAATATTGGGACCTACGTCCGAATTGCATCATTCTTGAATAATAGATTCGGAAAAAGGTTACAGTCCGATGCAGAATTTTCAAGTGATATCACAGAAAGAATGAAAGTCAAAAGACATGTAGAGAACACTTTAGCTATTAAGGAAAAAGAAAAAGGTTGTTTTCGAAAGAGACTCGTCTATCAAAGTATCTCATCAGAAGACATGTTCGACTTTCCAGAAATGACTGAGAGAGACATGAAAATTCTGTTCACTAGAACATATCAATTATGACAGGTAGGGTCATCCTTACCTGGAATGATTGATGAAGATGGTCAGATCAAATTGCAATACGTTAAAGAATAATTTAATGTATTGAAATTGCAAGTTCAATCTCGTTACATTTCACGAAAAGTGTACAGATGCTTCGTAAAATATGAGTCAAATAGTATCGATATTTCTGGTTTGTTAGAGTATGCTTGTGAATTTGCCAACGGAAGTAGGACTGTTGGCTGCTGCTCACATATTGCAGCAATAGTATACTATCTGGCCCATGCAAGGTATGTCTCTAAGATTGTGAAGTCAGCTAAAATTCTTAGGAAAATGTTTCAGCAGGAAGGCATTTTTCACGTCACATTTTGAATTTTGAACTCAAAATTGGGAGTCTGCTAGTTTTTGAGGTAGCGGCCAGATCTCTTATATTTGTCTGTTCTCAAAAAATCAAACTTTTCATGACTCTCACTAGGGGCGAATAATTTTTTTCAATCGCACACAAAATGAGGGTTTTTTCCTTTGTATCAGCTACAATTTTTATTTATTAAAAATTTCTCTAAAACTCGTGTATGTGCTTAAGAAATCGTAAACTAAAAATATCGCGATACGGTCGCTGAAATTAAAAAACAAGTTGTTATCATTTATAATTCTGAAGGTTCTGTGTGCAATAAATCTAGTCGGAATGAAAAATGTTTAGATCTGTGATCAACAATCTTTCTCGTTCCACTTTCGCTTTTTGAAGAACAAATAAAGTGTTCTTATCGGATAGAAGGCCTGAGAGCGATTCATCAAGCCACGATTCATATGAAGTTCTTGAAACATCAGCTTCTAGTTCTCTAGCATTTTCACTTATTTCGAAAAAAATGAATATTTTCACAAACATTCTACTTCTCACATTCATGAGTCGTATTCATTGTATGAGTAAGTATAACACAATATTAAACCTAAGATGTATAACAAATGCGATATATATATATATATATGTCATTTCAAACATATGTTTACTTAAAAGCTTCCGTTCTTAATACCGAAATTTCTAAAGTGTGCTCGGAGGTAATTAACTGATTACATTCCAGTTTCATTTCACTTTAGGTGTATTTCAAGTTCACTTCAGTTTGAACAGAAAATGGTATCTGTTGTGAATTTTGACAAAAAGCCTATGTCACGTGAATTTAAAATTTACGTGAAAGGAGAATAAAAGTGAAATGAAATTACATAATTGTCTTCCAATTTCAAAATTAAATTAAGTAGAATAAGATGCCTTAAAAATTCATAAAACTCCAAACAAGAGACCATTAAAACTTTCGTTTCCTTCAAATTGAAAGCTACACAAAATTGTACAATGTTTATTTAAAAGCTTTCAATCTCAAAAATTTCACTTCTAAGCATTTAAACCTGAATTTTTCAAAATTAAATTACATTATATTTTATATTTATAATATTATATTTTAATTATAGTTCTTAGAATTGGAATTCAAGTTTATCTCTGTTAAGGCTTCAATATTTACTTGATTTTAGATTTATTTAAAGTTAACTAAAATAATTTTTAAAATAGCATAATTGAGAATAAACATTTTTTAGGAATAATGAAAAGCAAAATTAATTTCCTATCAATTCAGGGTGCCCGTATATCAAGAAAAACCTGAAAATCAAGGAAGAATCAGGGAATTTTATAGATCGGGGAAATTCAGCAATTTTGAAAAAAAATCTTGTAAAAGTCAGGGAATTTCTATAACTGACACAATAAAAAATTTGCCAAGAATAATAAAATTGACATGTTTAAATTTTGATTCAACATTATTTTATTCCGTTTATAAGAGATGATATGCTAGAAGTGTTACAAGATTAAGATTCTGGTCTTTGAGTATTGATGGCCACCATGATATAATATTCGTTTTTTTCTGTACAACTGTAATTTTTGTTTTGTTTTTAAAGTTAGAATAAGGAAAAACCTAGAAACTGAAATATTACAACTCAATAAGAAAATCCAACTATTTTCTATTGAAATTTAATTCTTTTTGTTTGAAAAGTCTACTATTATATTTTTGGTTCAGAATTCATCTATTTTATGTAATAAGAGTATTGTTTCCAAGTTTTCTCATGATATTACGTATCAGGTTTAAGGTTAGTTTCAAGGGACAAGTACTGCGCAGAACAATGCGCGTGGGTCGAAGTCACGGAGGCGCATGCGCGCGCATTTCTCGCGGACAATAAACTGCATTTTATCGCCCTAGGCCGGTAAAGTAATTCATTGCTATTTCTTCTGATAGAATTGAACTGCTTCCGAAATAGTAAAGGTTGTCGGCGCACGCGCCAGAGCTCATCCACATCGGTTAGAGATACACCTGTTACAGATACACCCACTACAGGTACGTTAATAAAAGAAGTAAATTTCGATTTTAATTTTGATTAATTTTTTAATTTTGATTAAATCAAAAACAGATGAATTGAACCAAAAATGACTAAGTTCCAACAAAATAGTTGAATCCTCAACCAAAACAGAATAACTTTAAAATAAGCAGTTGCATTTTTAACCAAAAAGATGGATTTTCAATACAAAAGATTAATCAATTTCCTACCAACAAAGGTGAATTCTCAAGAAAATACATCAATTTTTAACAAAAATGGTTGATTTTTTAACCCAGAAGATTAATTTTCTGCCAGGAAGGACAAATTTTCAAAAAAATACATACATTTTTAACGAACTAGATAAATTTTCAGAGAAGGAGATTAATTTTCTACTAAAAAATATGAATTTTCAACTAAAAACAATGAAGGTGATGTTAGTCAAAATTTTATTTGATTAATTTGTAGTTTATATTTTTTTCGTTTCTCACTTAATTTTTTACCAGTGGATTGAATTTTTTACCAAATTGTTGAATTTTCAAGCCCAAAAGAGAAATTTTCTACAAAGCAGTTGAATTTTTAACCCGGGAATATGAATTTTTAACAAACAAAAAAAACAACAAGTTTTCAACTAAAAATGTAATAGTTGATATTTTAACAAAAATATGTTTTCGTTTAAATAAAAAACAGTTGTTCACTCAAAAAAAAAGAAGAATTTGCATAAAAATTCTTAAATCCTTAAATAAAAAAATATTATTTTCAACCAAACAGTTGCATTTTTAACCAAAAAAATTGATTTTCTACTAATAAATGCAAAATTTCAACCAAATACATAAATTTTCTACTAAATTGTTGAATTTTTAAACCAAAAATTCGAATTTTCTACAAAACAGTTAAGTTTTTAACAACAAAAAAAGAACTTTTAGAAAAAAGTACTCCGACCTTCACCCAATGAGTTGAATTCTCGAACTGAAAAGATGAATTTTCAACTGAAAATCAATTATTTGATATGTTAACAAAAAAGTTTTTAATATAAAATAAAAAAACAGTTGTTCACTCAAAACAACCAACAAAAACGAATTCTCAACAAAATACTTAAATCCTCAACGAAAACAGATTAATTTTAAAACTGACAGTTGCATTTTTAACAAAAGAAAATTGATTTTCTACAAAACAAAAAGATGAATTTTCAATCAAATACATATTGAAATTTAATTAAATAATTGAAAAAATAACTAGCTAATTTATTTAAAGAATTACTAAAAAATTGAAAAAAATCTCCCGGTCTTAGCGTTTTTACAATCATATTTTTAAAAATACTTCTGATTGAAAAAGTTATAATTATAACAAAAATTATTATAGATTGAAATAAAATATACTTTCTTATGAATAATTTAATGCAAAGAAATCATAGTATAAAAAGATTCACAATTCAGAATTAGTTTGTTCAAAAGTCAGCCTTTTTCGCTGAAAATTCAACTAATTGGCTGAGGGTTGAACCACTTTGTTAAAAAATATTTTGTTGTTGAAAATTCATCATTTTAGTTGAAAATTCATCTCCTTGGTTGAAAGTTGAACTACTATATTAAAAATGTATTATTTTGCGTAAAGGTTGAAAATGGAAAAATATTTGGATAGAAAAAATAAAATATAAATATAAAAAATATTATATATACATATTTCTAGGTTTTCCCTTATGAAAATGTCACTATTATTTTCAAAATTCGATTTTTTTGACTCAACATTAATGTTTTTTACTGAAAATATAACTTTTCCATTTTTGGTTGGAAATCGATTCGTTTTAGTTGAGAATTCAACTATTTTTTCGACGATTCACGTATTTTGTTAATAATCCGTCTTTGCGTTAGAAAATTCATCATCTCGGTTGAAAATTCTATTCGTCCTTTTGGTTTTAGAATTCATCTCTTTCGGTAGAATTTTTTTTTTAAGTACCAACTATTACATTTTTCGTTGAGAATTCACCCCCTTTCGTTGAAAATTCAACAATTTGGTAGAAAACTGAACTATTTTGTTGAAAATAAACTTTTTTGTAGAAAATTGGAGTTTTCGGGCTGACTCTTTTAATAAAAATTTCCACTTTTTTGGTGAAAAATGAAATTGTTTGGTTAAAAATTCTTATATTTTGCTAAAACTTCGGCTTTCTTTGAAAATTCGACTATTTGGTTAAAAATTTATTTTCGTAATTTAATTATTTGGTTAGAAATTCAACTATTTTGCCATATTTATCTTTTTTGGTCAAAAATTCAACTTTTTCCTGGAAAATTCGTTCTTTTGGATTAAAAATTCATCTATTATGGCAGAAAAGTGATATTTTTCAGTAAAAAAGTCATATTTTTGGGCAGAAAATAAACTTTTTTGGTGAAAACTCAACCGTTTTTGATTGAAGGTAATTTTTTCGAAAATTTGACTATTTGCTACATAATTTACTTTTGCAGGTTTAAAATTCAACTAGTTAGTTAAAAATATATTTAGTTTGTTAAAAATTTAATTTATACTGTTTGGCTAAAAATTCGCTTTTCTGTTGAAAATGCAACTGTTTTTGTTAAGGTTTAATATTTTTTGTTTGAAAATCAGACCATTTGATTACAAGTTTACCTGTGCAGGTTAAAAATAATCTCCTTTGTTGAAAATTAATCATTCTGCTGAAAATGCGACTATTTTCAGAAATTCAAATTTTTTGTTTAAAATTTATTCGTTTGAATTAAGAATCCATCTTGCACAGAAGGAAAGTCATCATTTCAGTTAAAAATTCACCTTTCTGGGGTTTCAAATCAATTTTGTTGTTGAAAATTCCACTAATTTCTGAATTTTATATTTTTTTATTTAAAAGTCGTTCTTTTGGATTCAAAATTAATCTTTCATGATAGAAAAGTCATCGTTTTGGTTGAAAATTCATCTTTCTGGGTTTTCAAATTGATTCTTTCGTTGAAAATTGAGCTTTTCGGATTCAAAAGTCAACTTTTTTTTCAATTTGACTTTTTAGCTCAAAAGGTTAACTCTGTTGAAGAAAATTCGTCTTTTTGGGTTGAAAATTCATCTTGTTTGATAGAAAATCATGTCTGGTCTGAAATTCATCTATTTTGTTAGAAATTCAATATATTTGGACCTAAAATCTTAGGAACTAAAAGCGTTTCGTTTTGAATTAAATATTGCATCTACAACATTTTATTTAGAAGAATTAGTTTCCTTATTGCTTCCCTATTTTCGTGAAAAATCCCACTATTTCCCTCTTTTAAAAGGATTTTGGTCTGTGAAGTCTGTGTTCATCAAATGAGTGCGAGAACAATGTTTGACAGGAGGGCGAGGTTGAAGCTTCACCATCTCTTTCTGCAATGTTGACAATTTGATAGTTATTTTTATTAAAAGCAAATGTTTGTCCTCGAATTCTGTTGAATTCACTTGAATTTACTTGTATTGTTTTGAATTCCTTGTAATCTACTAAAGTTGATTTGAACTGTCTTGAGTTTTCTGAGATCCATTCCATTGAATTTTCTTGAAATCTAATGAATTTTCTTAAATTTACCATGGCTGATAAGGACTAATAAAAAGTTCAAGTTACAAGCGTACCAAAAATTCATTAATCTTAATTTCTTCTCATCAAATTAGGTGCCAGTGGTACAGTTTTCTTCCCAGATCTTCACAGAAACAGGGTTCAAATAAAACTGGAGGATGGCCGTACTTATACGACTCTTGACAATTTTAAAGGAACAAACACATTTGAAGTACCCACATGGCTGTGTCGAAACCAACCTTGCAATGACTTTGTTACTTTCATAAGATTGCCAGATTTACGTCAATATCAAGGACATGTCATCAAAAAGGAGACTTTACAACCTGGTCAAGCTCTTCAACCTGGTGACATAATCGCTCATATAATTATACGAGATGATTTTCGACCTAGAGAATACTTTCTAGCGAAATCTTTCGAAGTGTATCATGTCAATGATCATAATCATTGTTCTGTCTTGCATCAGCCCATGCACAACTACATTTATATGAACGTGCCAAGAGAGAATATGCCTAGCATTGTCTATAGAGCTGCTCTGCACCAGATTGAGAACCCAGTCATCGTTAAGTCGACGGAGTTCGTGGGTCCCTCCAGACGTTTCCGGCCTTAAAAAGAAAAAATACTTTTTTTTCCACATTTTTGCATTGCTCTTCAAAGTAGCCTCCCTTGTGATGAATACAGTGTTTATTCCTTCGAATCACTTATTTAAAAAAAATTTCCACTCATGTTGTGAAATCGCCTCAACTTCATTAAAAGAAGCGGAAACAACTTCATCAGGATACTTAAATCTTTTCCCAAGCAGCTTATTTTTGATCGTAGGGAATGAAACTAAGTCACAGGGGTCCAAATCTGAACCCTATAGTGGGTGCGCTAGCGTGGACTCCGTGGACCGTTTTTATTTTCCCTGATCATTATTATTTGAAGACCGAAACTTTATTCTTGTAACATTTTGAACGTAGGATCATTTATCAACTGAATGAAGCAATTGCAAATTTATATTTCAAATTTATTTATTTCAAACCAAACTTTTGAAAAAACCCAGAGTGTATTTTGCCATCCTGATGAAGAAACTGTACAACTGCATCTGAAGCGAACGGAGATATTAAAAAAAATGTGTTTAGATTTGCGCGTTTCAACGTATGAAAGTTAAAAAAAAGAAAAGTATCGTTCTTGAGTAAGTCGCACATACTCTATTAATTGAAACAGAAACAAATTGTTAATTTTCATTATTTTTATGCACATTATTCATGCGCACAGACGCCGAGAATCCTTGCTCCAAAACACATCTATGCAGATGTCCTGCTGTGTCAGGAATCAGTCTCTGTTTGAGCAATTTGATCAGTCACTTAATTGTTAGTGGAGTGTTTTGGGGTTCAAATAACCACAGCCAAATTTTACTTGCAAAAGAAAGAGTTTATTCAATGGCGTAAAAAACCTCCACTTGAAGAGTGGAGGAAAAAGCCGAGAATCAAATAGCGATCACAAAGGTAAGTCAGACGTTACAGACCTTATGAGAGCATGTATAAAAATTGTGATGACAACCAGTCCGCCACACTTTAATCCACACAATGGCAAACAGGCAGAGTCCAATCCACACATTGGCAAACATACATAATCCAATCCACAAAATGGCAAATGCACATAATCCAACACAAGGCTCGTTCACACTCACAAAATGGAAACTCTCACCACAAAAACTTAACTTGAACTGGACTCTGAAGAAAATAAATAAAAGTGAAAACAAATTCCTTACTCAATTACATATAAATTCGTGGGAAAAGGTTCCATTCTACCTGCTCGACGCTGACCTTCGAGCTACGCGCAGAGCTTACAGTTTTATTCCGGGTGCAGCGCCTTTTCCGAGAATGCATAAAGTAAAGATAATTAAACTAAGTCTAACTGCCTACAATTTCAGATGACGGTAAAAAGCAGCCAAACAGTCCGCCCGCCTTCGTCCGCAGGATGAAAATATAAACTACAGCTTAAATGTTAGATACACGCTATAAACATGAGTATTACGCAAGGGTACAGCCTAGCGATCCGCCCAGTCTGGCTATGAAGTCGCAGCACTTGGTGATGGTAGAGAGAGAGGACAGAGATTCGCGATGTGACGACGTAGCGTATTAGTGGCCGTTTTTACTGTAGCCACCCTTACAATATGGTCAGGGCCAGGATGAACCTCGACAACGCGTCCCAAAGGCCACCTCGAGGGTTGGAGGTATTCCAGTGACCAGCGTTTCCAAAAGTTGTCACGGACACGTTGAAGAAGTTGGAAACGACTCAGGCGGTTTTCAGATATTGCAGGAATTCCAGCGTCAGGAAGGAGGCTCATATTGCTGCCAATCAAAAAATGAGCTGGGGTTAACACCGTTAGGTCATCGAGATCGTTTGTCAAAGGACACAGGGGCCGTGAGTTCAGGCAAGCTTCTATTTCCACCAGCAAAGTTGATAGCTCTTCAAAAGTGAGTGTATGATCTCCGATGACTCTTTTCAGGTGGTGTTTATTAGATTTAACACCAGCTTCCCATATACCGCCACAATGAGGCGAGTTCGGGGGGATGAAGATCCAGTCAGTCCCGTTGTTAGCAAAAATAGTGGCAACCTCCTAATAAAATTCAGAAGAAGCGTTAAACATCCTCTTGAGTTCTCGGGCGGCTCCCTGGAAGGTTGTGCCATTGTCGCTGTACAACTTGCGGCAGTCACCACGACGACCAACAAACCGGCGATATGCGGCCAGGAACGTAGCCGTGGTTAAGTCACTTACAACTTTCAGATGAACTGCATGAGTTGCGAAACAAGCAAAAAGGGCAATATATCCCTTGTAAGAGCGATGACCGCGGCCCTTTGTCGTACGTATCTAGATAGGCCCAGCGTAGTCCAGACCCGAAGAAGTGAACGGCCGCGCTGGAGTTAATCGATCAGCTGGAAGATCTCCCATTAATTGTGACGCCAGGCGGGGCTTTAGGCGTTGACAGATTATACAGTTTCGAATTTCAGTTTTGACTAAAAGTGTTCTACCTAGGATCCATACAGATTGAAGCGAAGTACTTAATGTTAACGTGGGTCCTCCATGGAGAGAAGATACATGCGCATGATGTACAAAGAGCCGACTGAGATTGGAGCGATGAGGAAGGATCGGCGGATGTTTGGATTCGCGAGAAAGGGCGGAGTGTGACAGGCGACCGCGAACGCGCAACAGTTCATCTGTCGTGTCCACGAAAGGATTCAATTTTCGGAGTGGATTTCGTTTTGGTAAAGACCCATTCGTGGTCAAAAGCGCGAGCTCCGCGCGAAAGGCGACCGCCTGAGACAATCTAATGATCGCTGCACGAGCATTAGAAATCTCTGAAGAAGTCAGAAATGACAAATTAGGTGTTTCCCCCCCTCTTCGTCTGCGAAGATTCACCAGGGGGCGGCGACACCATGCCACTATGCGAATCAGCCGCGTTAGTGTCGAGAACCGTGTCAATAATTCCGGTTCAAGAATCTGCTCTCGCACGTGCAGTATTCGCAAGGCATCCGGCCGATCTGGCCAATCCGCCGCGGGCAATGAGAGCCATTGTGGTCCATGCCACCATTTTTCAATACTTTTAAATTCATCAGGCCTCACTCCACGAGTGGCGCGATCAGCCGGATTTTCCTTGGAAGACACATGTCTCCACTCAGCCGAGGGCAGCTCGGTCTGAATGAAGGACACACGGTTAGCAACAAAGGTTTTCCAACAGCATGGGTGTTTGCGTAACCACGCAAGTACTACTTGGCTGTCACACCAAGCAAAGACAGGTAGATTTTTTAAGAAGGGCAGCTTCTGAATGTGACAGACAAGTCTCACAAGCAGAGCAGCTGCACTCAGTTCGGGATTCGGGATGCTTATAGTCTTGACAGGGCTCACCTTAGTTTTAGCCATAAGAAGCGACACCCGGTGACGGCCGTCATCAAGCGGGATTCTCAGATAAACCACTGCGCAATATGCGCGAGAAGATGCATCCGAGAAGCCATGGAGCTGACACCGGGAGTCTGGAGAGGTTCCCAACCAGCGATTGATCGAGAGTGTAGGGATGGAGGTCATTGAGTTACTATAATCAGTCCATCGCTCAAGGATCTCCGACGGCAAAGGGGAGTCCCAGTCGCACTTGAGAATCCAGAGATCTTGCATCAAAAGCTTTGCGGTGACTGTAACCGGAGTAAGCCAGCCCAGTGGATCAAACATTCGAGCGATGTCTGACAAAACATTCGAGCGATGTCTGACAAAACAGTACGTTTTGTCTGCGTGGAGGCTTCTGGGCTCCGGTTGGCAACTCCAAACCCAAATACATCCATCGCCGGATTCCAAAGCAAGCCCAACGTCTTAACGGGCTCATTGGGAGCAATTTTCTTGGTTCTTTCCGGCTCCCTATGCCTGCTGCGTCCAGGAAGCAGATCAGAATGATTTGCTGCCCATTTATCCAACTCAAAACCAGCACAGCGCAAAATCGCAACCAATTCATCTCGCTTCAGAATCGCGGTATCCAACTTGTGAGCCCCCGCGAAAATATCATCAACATAGGTATTGTGCTGGAGGCAACAAGCCCCAAGGGGGAATCGTTGCTGCTCATCCGTTGCCAGCTGGCCTAGTGTGCGAATTGCCAAATATGGGGCACATGCGGTCCCATAAGTGACCGTAGTCAAACGATAATCCACGGGCGGATCCGCAGGATCAGGAGCCCAAAGAATTCTCTGCAGATCCTGATCCTCAGATCGAACGCGAATTTGGCGAAACATCTTTATGATGTCCGCTGTAAAAACAAAGTGATATCGGCACTAATTCGAAAGGATCAGGGAGATATCGCCCTGAAGAGCAGGCCCCGACATTAAGAATTTATTCAAACTTTGCTGTTCTGCTGTGCGTCGTGAGGCGTCGAAGACAACACGAAGCTTTTGCTGATGTGGGCTGGACTGGATCACCGCATGATGCGGTATATACCACGCTCGTGGATTACCTATTTGAGAAACAGGAACTCTTTCCATATGCCCCAACTCCTCATAAACTTTCATAAATTCACGATACGAGTCCGCCAGGCGACTGTCCCGAGCAAAGCGTCAGTGTGTCGTGGAAATCGAACTCAAGGCCATTCGTCGGGTCTCAGCAGAGGCCATTGGCGGTTCCGATCGCAACGGGAGCCGAATGATATATCGGCCATCGGAAGCGCGGACATGAGTATCAAGAAACAGCCGCTCGCAGGTCTCATCCTCAGGTTTCATTTTGGGACTATTATTAGAAAATTCTTCCAGCATCCAAAAACGCTGCAAAGCCTCCTACAGGTAATTATCATGGACACAATGCCCAGCCAAAATGGCAAATACACATAATCCAACACAAGGCTCGTTCACACTCACAAAATGGAACCTCTCACCACGAAAACTTAACTTGAACTGGACTCTGAAGAAAATAAATAAAAGTGAAAACAAATTCCTTACTCAATTACATATAAATTCGTGGGAAAAGGTTCCATTCTACCTGCTCGACGCTGACCTTCGAGCTACGCGCAGAGCTTGCAGTTTTATTCCGGGTGTAGCGGTTCAATGGACGAAGGTATCGCCCTTGGTATCGCCACACGTAAGATCATGCGTATGCATAAGAGATTGCATATCAATTAGTCCGTTCCGCGATTATACATCTCACGCCGTCAAGGAGGACGCGGTCTTCTCAATCTGAATATAGCTCACATCGTTGCATCACTCCATCTAGATGCCTCTCTTCTGAAAGCCGAAGTAAAGAAAGCAGAGGTTAAAAAATGTCGCAAAACTCCTTAAAGCGGATGATATTATTCGTATCTTCTTTCAACTTCAGTGTTTTCGGGATCTTGTACATTTCTCTTCAAGAATTCTCTACTTCGTTGGGCTTGAGTGGATTTTTTACAGAAACAGGAAGATCGCTGAAGAGGCGCGATGGGGTCAGCGAGAAACTATTGAGTCTCCCTGACTCATCCCTCCCTCTTCTGTATTCTTCTTCTTGCGTCAGATAACACCCATCTTTTTTCAACAATATGCTGCTTGATTGTCAGCAGTTTTAACTTGTTCAGTGTGTGATGGAAACCCTCCCCTTGAACGGTCTACCAGATTTTATGTAGTCAATTACACACTGAACACGGGACGCATTCTGTCTTACCCATCCAATCTTCTTTTTCAGTTGATGCAAGCGTCTTTTGGCCTCTTTATCCATCGTCAGTTTTAGCCTTCGATTAGAATCAGCCAAAGCTCTGGCAGCACATTAAACTGAAAAATTGATGTTACAGAGGTCGGACTCTTCTGAGATATTCGCACGAAGAAAGGTATCCATTTCATCCAGGTCTTAGTGTTTAGGAGGAACCTTGTTTTTTTTATTTGTATTTCTGAAAAAATAATACTTTACATTTTAAAGAAATTGTTATAACTGTACTCAGTGTTACATAATAAGATAATTGCACATATTTTGTATATGACATGTTCCTCTGAATACCTTTTTTGTATAGGTATGGAGGGTAACATTTTTTACCTCAGTTTATCTACAACCTTGTGACAAAATTATTTTTCAATAAGTATTTATCATGAGAGAAATGAGCCAAAGAGATAATTCACAGAAATGTTATTTATAAAGAGAGAGGGTAACAAAACGATTAAATTAAAAAGGGACCTCTCAAGATGCAACAAAGAATGTGTTAGGGTTACTAATTGGATAAATTACTTTCTTTTGCCTACAAGTCATAAGAATTGCTTCATGGAACAATCATTTTCTCACCAATGACATGGAGTATATCAGACTAAATTACATTGTAATCAACGTCTATTACAATTTTTTCAGGTATCAGGTTAACTTTGTATATCTTTAGTCTTCCTACAAACAATTTCTGATGAGGTCTACATTGACCTCGAAACATGTAGGATCCCTAAGAAGTGATGTATTGGTCTCTAATGAGCCGAAAAGGAAGTGGTTCGGAAGTCTAATTCTGAATCATTTTATGCTTTATTTTCTTTGCATTAAACCATTCATAAGAAAGCAGATTTCATTTCTATCTAAAATAAATTTTTCTTTATAATTATAACTTTTATAATTTAAAGTAACTTTTAGGGAACTTGAATTTACTTCTTTTATTAACGTACCTATAACAGATGTGGAGGAACTTGGGGGCGAGCTCGGATTACCTTTCCCCTTTGCCCAGCATTGGCAGCTGAATTCTGTAAGAACAAATAGCAATGGATCATTGCTTGACTCTTAATACTCACATTGACAGGGAGAGGTCACGACATGTGGCATGCTGATTCGACTCGGGATTAGTGGCTGCCAAAAAAAGTATTTTTTGTTTGTTGTATCGCCCCCTGTTGCTTCCTCATGAAGGGAGATTTGTAATGACCTAAATTTTCAAATCTACTTTTCTGACATATTTCGAAACCATTCAACCATGGTGAACATGGTGAAAAATCACGACGCTATAATCGGAAATATTTCAAGATTTCTCCTTATTCTAACTTTAACAACAATTTAATGACATTTGTGAAATACAATACTATTTGCTGTTGATGTAATCAAAGAGAATTCAATTTGGTGTGTAATCAGATTATCTTATTAGAATTGGTTGAAATTCGACTTATAACCGGAATAAAATAATTTACAATTAGAATTTAAACATGTCAATCTTATCATTTTTGGCATATTTATTTAAAGTACCTGACCTATGGGCACCCTGAATTAATGGGAAATTTATCTTGCATTTTATTATTCCTAAAAAATGTTTATTATCAATTATACCGTTTTTGTATGTTATTTTAGTTCACTTGAAATTAATCTAAAATCAAGTAAATATTGAAGCCTTGGCAGAGATAACGTTGGATCGTAGAAGAACACACCTGCTATTGTACGAACTAAGTTATTCAAATATTTCCTCACAGTTTGGACAAAGATTTATTCAAAACAGATTTTTGTTGATACAACTTTATCTCTGCCAATGCTTTAATTCTAAGAACTTGAAATTCAACATTATTAACTTTTTAGGTCTGCTGATATTTTAAATTTAAAAAAATGTGGGTTTGAATGCTTAGGAGTAAGGTTTTTGAGATTCAAAGCTTTGGAATAAAAATTGTACGATTTTCTACTGTGTTGAATTTGAAAGAAACTAATATTTTAATTGTCTCTTCTTTGGAGATTTACAAATTCTTGAGGCATGTTATCCTACTTAATTTAATTTTGAAATATACTGATTTTTGAAGAAGGCATCTAATGGATTTCAAAAATTGACATCCAGATTTTATGGGTTAATATCTGTAGATTGTTGTCCCAAATATTACAATCCAAGATTATAAAGTAAATTTTAGTTCAAACGTACAGAATTTAATTTCAAAACTGAGAGACGATTTGTAACTTCATTTCACTGCCCTCTACATTCAACTTGACGAGATCGACCACCACCCCAAGCCTGTGGAGCTGAGTAGAGGGAAGTGGTAGTGGAACTCAAACATGTGGTCTTTGAGTGGATTTCTCCTCTCCGCGCAGGTCTGTAGAGTTGGGAAATTCCGTCAAAACTGCTCAATTGTTAGAAGGAATTTTTCCACCTCATCTGGTATTCAACTTCACAAGAGTGACCAACACCCTAAGCACCTGGACCTGCCCAGAGGGAAGTGGGTTTGGAATTCAAACATGTGGCCTTTGAGTTGATTTCTTCTCCCTGGAAACCATCGGATTAGGACGCTTTATTTATTCTTTAAAAAAGGTTGAGTGAAAGGAGGAAGATTGTTGGCCACAGATATCAAAATTTTCCATATTTGTTTAGTTTAGTACACATAAAACCTTGAGAATTATTGATAATTACATACTATGTATTACAGTTTGCATGATGGAAGCGATAGATAAGAAATTGAAGTCATGTTCTAGATCACTTAAACTTCTGTCTCGTGTATATAAAAATTCAAAGATCAGAAGGACAATTACTTTAACAGAATATTTTGAGTACAGTCGTTGCAGCTCCTTTTTTAGGTCTCGATGCCTCTCCTCCTTATCCTTCTCCTTGGCAATGATTTTGTAGTTGGCCGAAGCCGAGAATTCGATCACGAATATAATTCGTTTCTCGAAGTCTTGGAGAACGATGTAAGGCCTCGAGTGTGCAATGGAGACTGCTGTCCGAAAAGCGTCTTTTGGTCTTTTGATCCATCGTCGGTTTTAGCCTTTGATTAGAATCAGCGAACGCTCTGGCAGCACCATAAACTGAACAAATGATGGTCCGCAGGTCGAACTCTTCCGGGTCTTGGGGCTCAGGATGAACATGGATGTTAATGTTTCTTCTTGTCCTGAAATCGCGACCATCTCTCACGAGGTGCCTACTTTCCGCGATTGATCTGAATGTCGCTTCATCCTCTTCGTCTGCGTCTGCGGCAAATCATCCTTGAGTTGATCTGTCCACTCAATGTAGGCGTTTCGCCGGTTTCTCGTCGTATTTCCATCTAAATTATTTTTAGCACCCCGAACATTTCTCCTGTGCTTTCTTCACCTGAACTTTCAGGAGTGAGTAGTCAAGATGGATAACGTTTGATGCATTTTGCTCGCCCCTGATATTTTTGTTGAGCCTGAGTGCTTCAGTAGTTTTCTCCGCTTCCTTGTACAGAAAGGCTGCGTTCGAACGCGCAGAGCAGTTGGCACTGTGACGGCAAACATTGCCGATTGGCCTAGAGTTCGGGTTGCTGAAAATGATTTGTATAGAAACACGACGGCAGAGCACTCAGACTATTAAGAGGACGGGCCAACTTAAGGATTACTTGCTTAACCAAGATGCAGGAATTATCTCTGTTTGGATCTGCTTCATGTCACGCAAGCATAATCTGTGGTGCCAGAAATATACAGAGCTTCAGCACGTTTCGTAGCAGTTATTACAAAATTAAGTTAACTACCTCGAGCTCGCTATGGACGCAGGGGGCTTCAACAGCTGCATAAACAATCCGCAGACAAAGGGAAGGAAGCGAAATTAAGATTTATCGCGGAAATCAGGCACCCTCCTGAGAGATGATACCGAATTCATGAAAAGGAGAAACATTAACATCCTGGTTCTCCGAAAGCCCCAGGTCTCACTGAAATGGATTGCGCCCTTGGTAAGAATATCTCGGAGGAGAGCCCGACTTCTGGAAAATCAAATGTTCAGTTTATGGAGCGATGAGAGTCTCGGATAATTGAAATCAAATGCTTAAATCCAGGCCTGCCCAAGTAGGGGAAAACTGCTCATTCGCCACATGTTCGAGTTCCACCACCACTTCCCTCTTCACTGGTCCAGAGGCTTGGGGGGATGGTCGCTCTCGTAAAGTTGAATGAACAGAGGTCGGTGATGGTGTGAAATTCCCATCTGGCAAATGAGCAGTTTTCCCCTACTTGGGCAGGCCTGCTTAAATCGACGATGGATCAAACTAAACAAGAAAAATTAGCTGGGCAAGATAGAATGCGTCCCATGTCAAGTGTATGATTGACTACGTAATGTCTGGTAATACGTTTTCGGAAAGGATCTAAAAGTTCGCCAATGAAATGAGGATCTACCACAACAGACTGAACATGTCCAAGCTGCTGACAATCAAGTAGCACATTGTTTTGACAAAATATGGCTGTTATCTGACGCAAGAAAGAGAATACAGAAGAGTTAAGGGCTTCTTAGGGAGGATAAAGTCTCGCTGACACATCGTGACTCTTTAGGGATCTCCCTGTTTCTGTCAAAAATCCGCCCAAGCCCGACGAGGTCGAGACATTTTGGCTAGAGGTTTACAAGGTACAATCTCAATTAATGAAAAAGCTAGAAACATTAACTGTTGAAACCGGTTGAAATAAATGAATAAATTCGAAGCATTAATTTTCAATTGTTTTATTCACTTTATGAAATATCCCATGTTAAAAATGTTACAAGATTAAAATTTCGGTCTTTACAAAATAATGGTCAGCGAAAATGAAAAATTAGTTAGGGAAAAATCAGGGAAAAGTCCGGGAAATTTGAATTTTTTTTTTTTTGCCGCCACACTGAACATAGTCATGTAGGATATCCTTTAGGTAATCCTAAGAATCTCCATGGAGTAATTACTCCGTCCAATAATCGATTACTGGATTCTGAAGTTTTTTTAGAGGAGATCTATAGAGAATGCTAGGCGCATCCCTTCTTGGCACTATCATATACATGTAGTTCTGTTTTGGCTGATTGCTGACTGCTGGTTCATACTTTTTGAAAGATGGAGCTACAAAGTATTCTCTAGGTTTTTCGGAATCTTCTATAAGTATATGAGCGATTATTCGACCAGGCTTAAGGGATTGACCAGGTCTCAAAACATACTTTTGGATTATAACTGCTTTACATTGACGGTTATTTTCCATTTTTATAAAAACTGAAAACTGATCAGCAGGTTGATTACGAAGCAGCCAGGGGGGTACATGGTAACTTTCACATTCATGGACATATCCAGTATAAAAACGGCCATCTGCCAGTTTTATTTCAACTCTGTTTGACTGAATGTCTGGAAATTTACCTGCAGCACCCGTACCTAATTTGATAAGAAAAAATTAACATTAATGAAATCTTTTTACGCTTGGAACTTTAACTTATTTTGCTTCCTCATAGAGGAAGCTTTGTAATGGTAACATTTTCAAAAAATTTGTAATTCATTTAATTAAACCTTCCTCAATTTAAAAATGTATAATACAATGTTCTAAGCAATTGTCCGGATGTGTGTGTGCGGATGTCACACTTTTTTGTGAACACGATAGCTTGGAAAGGGTTGCAGATAAATTGATGAAATTTGAAGGGCTTATTTTCCCCCACTTATATCTTGGAACGGGTCGAAGGATTTCTAAAAATATACATTGCATTTTTTTAGCCACCAATAATATTTTAAAAATCGGTTTCTTATAGTAAAACTTTTTTCATTAGCATAATTCAAAGTTGATGCAGCAATATAAAAGATTTCTTGGTTCGAGACGAATTGATTGACCTTGAATATTGATACATTTTATCAAGGAGGAGGGAAGTTATGGTAATTTATATATTTTGAAAATCGGTTTTTCATAGTAAAACTTTTTTCAATAAAATGATTCAAAGTTGATGCAAGAACAGAAAAGATGTGTTGATTCGAGTCGAATCGATTGACCTATAAAATTGATACATTTTATTGAAGAGTAAGGAAGTTATGGTGACGCATAATATTTGAAAACATGGGTTTTTATAGTAAAAATTTTTCACTTACATAATTTAAAATTGATGCAAGAACGGAAAAGATTTGTTGATCCGAGGCAAATCGATTGATCTATAATATTAATACACTTTATTAAAGATTAAGGAAGTTATGCTCATTTTTAATTGAGAAAGATGAATTTTCAACCAAATAGCTGAATTTTTAACCTGCCAAGATTAATTTTCAAACAAATTGTCAAATTCTAAATAAAAAAAAGATTTAACTTCAACTTACAGCAGTTGAATTTTCAACTAAATTGTTACATTTTCAAGAAAAAAATAAGATTTTTTTAAGACAGTTAAATTTTCATCAAAAAAGTAATCAAATGTTCGAATTTTCAAACAAGAAAGGTTAAACTTCAACCAAAAACTGTTGAATTTTCAACCAAGAGAGATGAAGTTTTAGGCAACAAAATAACTTTTCTACCATAAGAGAAGAATTTTCTATCTAAAAGGACGAATTTTCCACAAAACAGTTGAATTTTTGACCAAAAAGGAAAATTTAACAAAATTAAAAAGAAAAATTAAAGTAGAACAAAAAAAAGTTACAAAATAAATCAATTTTCAATGAAAGATATGAATTTTTAACTAAAGTCTCGGACCAAATCTTCAATAACAAAAATATGAATTTTTCAAAAAGGAGTAAAAAATTTTAAACAAGTCATTACATTTTCAACTAAAAAGATCAATTTTCAAATAAAAAGGTTAATTTTCAACCTATGGGCTGCAAATTTTTAACCAATTTTTAACCAATTTTCAACCAATTTTTAACTAATTTTCAACCAATTTTTAACCAAATGGTTGACAATTGTAAGAGATATAAATTTATTTCAAAAATTGAATGCTCAACTTAAATTTTTTGGTTCAAAAATGGAATAGTTAATTTTTCAGTAAAAAAAAATCAGGTTAAAAAAAAAGTGGTTAAATTTTCGACGAATGAAATGAACTTTTAACTGAAATAATGAATCTTCAATCAAAGAAATTAATTTTTTATAAAGGAGTTAATCCAAGTAGTTCAATTTTCAACTAAAAATATGACTTTTCAAAGAAGATTTAATGTCTACGAAAATGACCAGTTCTTAGCAAAATAAATAAATTTATAACCAAATTGTTGAATTTTCATGAAAAAAGATAAATTTTTCAACCAAACAGTTCAATTTTCAAACAAAAATATCCATTTTCAACAAAGAATGTAGTAATTAAATTTTAGTTTAAACAATAATGTTTAACAAAAAAACTATTGTTTTAGGAAAATAGTTAAATTTTCAACCAAAAAGTTGAATTTTTAACTAAACTGATGAATCATCAACCAAAAATATTAATTTTTTACAGAGTTCGACTGTCATCCAAGTAGTTGAATTTTGAACCAAAAAGATGAATTTTCATTCAAGAAGATTGGTTTTCTACCAAAAAAGACGAATCTTCAACAAATTAAATGAAATCTTAATTTAAAAAAAAATAAGTTTTCAACTAAATAGTTGAAAGATATAAAAGATATAAATTTATACCAAAAAATTAAATAGTTAAATTTTCAAAAAAACAATAACATAATTTTTAAGAAAATAGTTAAATTTTCAACTAAAAAAAGATAAATCTTCATAAAAAAACTCTTACGATACATACAAAAAGAAAAATATTTTTTTTTGTACGAAAAAGGGATGAAAATTTTATATTTGTTGAATTAAATTATTTATAACGAAGCTAAATATTAATTGTTGAAATTTCATTGAGAGTAGTGAGTTCATGAAGCTACTTTGATGCAAAATTAAATTTTTTTAAATGTCCGTAAAGCAAAAAGACCAATTTTCCAAAAACTAGTTTAATTTTCAACCAAAGAAGATTTCAGCTGGATTTCCAAGACCAAACTAGGAATTGAAAAAAAAAGTTAATTTCTACCGAAATAGTTCAATTTTCATGCCAAGAAGCAGAATTTCCAATAAAAGATTGAATTTCTAATAAAACATATGAATTTGTCAACCAAAAAGGAGAATTAAAAAAAAAATAGTTACATTTTTAGCAAAAAAGATTAAACTTAAGAAAAAGACCGTTGCATTTTCAACCCAATAGTTGAAATTTTAACAACAACAATTTCTTTTTAATGATACAGTTGCATTTACAACATAACAGTTAAATTTTTACAATAGCTAAACTTTTGATAACTTTTTAACAAAATAGTTAAATTTTTTTACAGTAACATTTAATTTTCATTCAGAAAGTTTAATATTTGCAATAAATAGTACAAAAATTAAGTTTAAACTTAAAAAAATCTGCTCACGGCTCGGTCATTGTACTTCCCCCACATTTTTGCATAGGACTTTTAAAATTAAAGGTCAAACAGTCGACAACTGAAATTTAATGAATGTGAATTCTCTTTTGTTAAAGCT
Source organism: Andricus curvator (assembly GCA_932195095.1). NCBI lineage: Eukaryota > Metazoa > Arthropoda > Insecta > Hymenoptera > Cynipidae > Andricus > Andricus curvator. Next base: position 224,502 of record CAKNYM010051890.1, on the reverse strand, counting down.
TCTTCGGCTTTAACGACCACATTCTCATCAAGCGTATTGTGAGAAAAAAAAGGTTAAAAGCAAATTTTCAATTTAAATTCAGGCAAACTATTTTGTAATTAAACATTGTATTGTACCTTATGTCTTTTTTCCCAAAATTTAATTTGTTTATTCGTAATATTATTTTTCACGAATAAAAGAAAAACTAAGCGTCTTATCAAAAAATAATTCATACAAAATTTGTCGATCTTTTTTTGATGAGCAACTTTTGTCTATTTATTTTTTTCGTATCTTGAGCCGTTTTTTCAGAAATTTTTTTTTTATTTCCAATGTATTTTTTTACATTTAAAACAAAAACTACGAGCCCTATAAAACAATTATTAAAATCTCTTTTGGCTGAACAAATTTTGTTTATTCATTTTTGTCGAATCTTCTGTTGGTTTTCCAAAAACTTAATTTTTAAAATTTTTAATGTTATTTTTTATGATGAAAACAAAAATTATACACCTTATCAAAAAATAATTAAGAAAAAATTTGTAGATCTCTTTTGGGTAAACAACTTTTTTCTAATCGTTTTAATTCATTTTTTTTATCTTGCATAGCATCATTATGTTTTGTGTGGTCAAACTTTGAATTTTCGATTTTTGAAGCAAATTCAAAAAGTTGTTTTTTTCAAAAATTCAAAAAATTCAAAAAGTTGAAAACTTTAATGGATGAATTGAATTTAAATTATATTTGAGGGCTTTCGAATAATTTACATTCTTTAAATTCCAAAGATTCCAAAGATTTTGTAGGATTTCCAAAGATTTTAAGGAATTTCTAGAGAATTTTGCAAAATAAATAAAAATTTGATTGAATATCAAGGGATTCATAGTGATTCTGGAGATTTCAAGCGATTTCAAAAGCATTTCAAGAAATTTCACAAAGATTTAAAAAAAATGCTAAGAATTTAAACGGGTTTTTAAAGAACTTAAATGAATAAGTTTAATTCAAATTATATTTGAGGGCTTTCAAATGATTTATATTTTTTTAAATTTCAAAGATTTCAAAGAATTTTGTAGGATTTCCAAAGATTTTGAGAAGTTTCTAGAGAATTTTGGAAAAAAAATGTCATTGCATCACAAAAAGATTTTTTAAAAATTCTAAAGATTTTAAAGATTTTTCTAGAGAACTTTAATGAATAAGTTTGATTCAATTTATATTTAAGTGATTTAAAATTATGTGTACTTTTCGGAAGAAATTCAATTTTATTTCGAAGGATTTTTATCGATTTAAATAACTCAAACAGAGAAGATTACGATTTATAAAACTTCCGATTATTTTAAAGATTTTAGGGGATTTTACAAATTGATATGGATTTCAACAAATTTTAACAGATTGAGAAGATTTTTAATAGACTTAAAAATATTTTCAAGGTTATCAAATGATTTCAAAAGATTCCAAAAAGTTTTCATATGGATTTAAATTAAATTTGAGAGATTTTGAAGATATCAAAGGAATTTACAGATTTTTGCTGTGTAAACTTTCTACGTAAATTTCTTCAATATTTTTGTATTATTTATTCTTATTTTGATTATTCTATAATTTTTTTCTATATAATGATTTGCTATGATGAATTTTTTATAATCAACCAATTATTTTGCAAAAGTTAGAAAATGTATTTGCTTCTTCATAGAGGAAGCATTAGTTATTTTTTTTCAATAATAGACAAACCAAAGTCCTCATTTTGATCAATTTAAAAATAGAAATTTACAAAATAATACAAAAGATTTTTTAAATACAAAGACAAATCAGACAAATCAAATTTTGTATTCGAAATGATGATTTTTCCAGCTGGAAAAGGGATGCGAAAAGTTCTGTCACATCCTATCCCTTCCCAGCTTTATGATTTCTTTATAGAAATTATGAGAATCATTCTATTTGAAAATTTATGATCAAAAAGTCTTTTTTATCAATGCGTCAACTTTGAATTATGTCGATGAGAAAAGTTTTTCTGTTTGAAACAGTTGATACAAATATTATAAATGAGCATAACTTCCTTAATCTTCAATAAAGTGTATTTATATTATAGATCAATCGATTTGCCTCGAATCAAGGAATCTTTTCCGTTCTTGCATAAATTTTGAATTATGTTAGTGAAAAACGTTTTAACATAAAAAACCGTGTTCTCAAATATTATGTATTACCATAGCTTCCTTACTCTTCAATAAAATGTATCAATGTTATAGGTCAATCGATTTGTCTTGAATCAACACAACTTTTCTATTCTTGCATCAACTTTAAATTGTGAGAATGCGAAAATTTTTACTATAAAAATCGATTTGAAAAATATATAAATTACCATAACTTCCCTACTCTTCAATAAAATGTATTATGATTGTAGGACAATCGATTTGTCTTGAATCGAGGACTCTTTTATATTCTTGCATCAACTTTGAATTATGTTGAAGAAAAAAATTTTACTATAAAAACCGTATTTGCCAATATTATGCATTACCATAGCTTCCTTACTCTTCAATAAAGTGTATTAATATTATAGGGTGA
>CAKNYM010051890.1:186965-206979 GCA_932195095.1 Andricus curvator | reverse complement strand
CAACTATCTATTTGAAAAATCATGTATTTTTTTAATTCGTCTTTTTTGTATAAACTTAATCTTCTTGGTTAAAAATTAATCTTTTTGGTTGAAAAGTGGTGACCGAGAAAGTCACGCCTACCCCGAAAGGGAAATAACTTAATGGTGTAATAATAATAATAGTTTTAGTTCAAAATTCATGACTTTGATTGAAAATGTAACTATTTTGTTGAAAATTCGTTTTTTTCTTCTGGAAAATTGTTTTTTTAACTGAAAATTTAACTATTCCATTTGAGGCCGAAAATCCAACTATTTAGTTAAAAAATGATAGTTTTTAGTTGAAAATTCATGTACTTTCTGGAAAATTCAAGGTTTTCTAAAACACTTTCGTTTGTTCCTACGAAGTTGTAAATCTTCCAGAAGAGAGAGTCAGAACTAAATAAATCTGAAAAATATCTTTCAGAAAGAAAAAAAATTAACTTCCCGATCCATAGAGATTTATAGATTTTATTTAAATGCAAGAAAAACTATTTTTTTTTAAGATTGTGTTGGTAATAACACGTTTTTTATTTTTACCAATTTTTTGTTCTAACTTCAGACTTTGGCTGAGTCTATTAGAAATTTCGAAATCCGTATTGTCAAAGTTAAGAAAAGTATAAATAGCTGTTCTAAAAAACATGTATCCATATTATATACAAGTAGTGTATATAATTGTAACTATTTTTATTAAAGGATGAACAAAATTATACGAAGGAATCTGAAAATAATCAAACCGAATCTGATCGTCCTATTCTTAAAAGACCACTGAGTATACACTGTAAAAAAAAACTATCATTTCAAGGCTAGTTTTCGGCATTGAAACAGTCCTCCAAAAATATAGTCTCGGGTGTCTCCATTCTAATGCCACTTTATTTTGATGCCGATAAACGACGTTTTAGTACAACTTTTTTGGATCAAAACAGGACTGAAGTGAGGATCAAATTTCAATGACGTAACGTAGCACATGGGAACGTCAAACGTCCGCGAGCTGTCACTGTAACTTTTTTCGTGTTGTTTTGACGGTTATATGGCTTTCGTCATGTAGAGTCGTGATTATCTTAAAAATGTAACAATAAAACGGTTTCTTTATAAAATTATTGTGAAAATAGCCCTGTGGAGTTTTCTACTGGTGTTTCTAAGTTTATTCATCACATTAATTATGCCAAAGTGTATCGATCCCGGGTGCGAATCAGGTTACAATAGTGAACTCAAAGAACCTGAATATGAAAAAGATAATATTTTCATCGTTCCGGAGGACCCAGCTATTAAAGCTTTATGGCAAAAAGACTTTCTCCACGAGAAAATCCTAAAAGGACCTAATGATACTATTTTGAGAATGGTAAGTGATTATGTAATTACCATAAAACTGAAATCAAAATTTAAAGATAAAGCAAAAGTAAATTCTTTTTTATTCAATAAACTGTATTTATTAGGTATTTTCACTTACTACTCGTTTAAAAAAAGTAACATTAATTTAAGATTTTGGTCGCATGAATTGTTAAAGAAGGAAAATTGAGGTTAGTATCATACATTTTGTAGCCTTCTAATTTAATCCTGAAATTAACGCCACTTTTTTGTATCCTACTCAAAAAAGACATTGACTAGACTAACTTGGTACATATTTTTTATTCTGAAAATTACTAAAAATATGAATAAATTGTGTTTGTTGTTGCACTTGCTGGCGGGAAAACAAACCGAATTTTTTTGAGACGAGTAGTAAGTGAAAATACCTAATAATGCAGTTTATTGAATAAAAAAGAATTTTATTTTATTTTATTTGTAAATTTTGATTCCGATTTTACAGTAAATATATAATTATTCACCTTTAACAAACTAGTGCCATCGGGTCCTTTTAGCATTTTCTCGTAGAGAATGTCTTCCTTTAAAAAATGTTTACTATAAACGAACTGGCCAGCTTTCACGGTAAATTTTTTCAGAATTAAAGCTTTTTGCCATAAAGCTTTAATAGCTGGGTCTATCGAAACGACGGAAAAATTAATTTTTTTCATATTGAGGATCTTCGGGTTCTCCGAGTTCACTTTTTTAATTTGATTTGCACCCCGCAGCGATACACATCGGCATAATTAATGCGATAAACATAAAAACAGTAGTAGAAAACTCCACCGGGCCATTTTCCCAATCCTTGTTTAATGTATTACATTACAGGTCAAATTTGTCAAAAATTGAAAGAGGAACTGCGTTGACTGCAAATCCGCACTATTTTATTCTGCAAGCGACGAAAGTGTAGGTCAAATCCAAATTAATCATGCAGTGGCAAAATTAATCACTTTAGATCAAAATTACAATCTCCAGTACCCGAATTTTAAACTGTTTGATTTTATAAAATCAATCGAAAACTCGTTTTCTCTGCATTGCAAGCAAAGTCATGTTTTTGACTTAGTCTTGAATGATTTTTCTAAACTCAAGTTTTGCTTTTCTTGTGCAGAACATGGGAAGGAAGTTTTGGCCTACACTTTTCACTTATATTTGCAGAATAGAATGCGCCAGTTTGCTAAAATTTCTGTAGCTGATTCCAAAAAAAAGCTAATATGCAGAAAAAGAAATTATCAAAATTAGCTGAAACCTAATTCTAATTCGTAATTTATTAAAGACTTCGAAAAATAAGTTGCCAAAGATGAAAATATTCGTTAATGGTCTTTCTTTGAGAGTGACTATACAAATTAGAGGTGTGCAGTCGTTTATTCGAATTTGTAATACAAATTTAGACACGCCTGGAAAGTTGTTTTTTTTTTTCGAAATAGAACAAAATTTAAATGTACATCAAACAGGTTTGGTTTCTTAAGCTATTAAAATTTCTAAATCAAAATAACTCCTTTTTTTTTGTAAAAAAATGACTCCAAACCTCAAGTTGAATATTTGAAATTCGATTTATTCGAATATTCGAACAAATCGAATTTAGAAGATTCTACTTGAATTTTTGATACATTTTTACACAAAAAAAAAAGTTATTTTGATTTTAAAAATTGTAATAATTCAAGGAAATCAAGGCGGTTTGATGTACAGTTAAATTTTTTTCTATTTCGAAAAATCCAATGTTCCAAGCGTTCTTGAATTTGTATTAAAAATTCGAATAAACGACTGCACGGCTCTATTCAAAATTTTCAAATATTTTAGCTTGGTTAGAAAGTCTATTTGATTTTAAACATATATCATTTCGTTATTTTTAATACAAAATAATATTTTATGATGTATCATATTACTTTTTTGTAATATATAGATATAATAATTATATTTATTATATGGGTTATTCTTCACGCGGAGGGCACTTGAAAAACAGACGATTTTTTCAGTGACCCCAAAAACATATAATAAACATGGTCTGACCCCCGGACTTAAAAAAAAATTTTATGAGATTTTTTGAGGTTACTTCAGAACCCTGACGTGCTTGGGGTTTTCGGACCTCGGATTCGTATTCAGCGACCCCAAAAACATACAGTAAACATGGTCTGACCTCCAGACCCGGAAAAATATTTTTTATGAGGTTTTTTGAGGTTATGTCAGAATCCTGACGTGCTGGGGTCTTTTTAACCTCGGATTCGGATTCTCTGTTCATTTGCTTCGAGTTTAATTAACAGAATAAGCATAATTTCCAAAAAACATTTATAAGGAATTAATGATAATCGTTTATAGTTTTAACTCAATTAAGTACATAGAAATAATCAACGAGATGTGAATCTAACTCGCAAGCACGTCGTGTGAACACGCCGGTATAAACCTAACCTAAATCTGTCAAATGAAATTCAGGATCTTCAGGATCGTAACAAGTCGTAATTAGGTATTTCAGGTTTGGGTGGGCGAAATCCAAGACTCCGAGATGTCTGCACACCGAGGGGCAAACAATAATACCAATTGCATGGGACAAAACTTTATTTTTTTATTTAGACAAAAATTATTTTTCCTTGTAAGTTTTCATGATTGAAATAGCTTTTTAATAATAAAAATATTATATCTAAATTAGGTATTTCAGGGTAGGTAAGGGAAATCCAAGATGTCTGCAAGCCGAGGGCCAAACAATAGTACCAATTGCATAGTACGAAACTTTATTTTTTCAATAATTAAAAAAATAACTATTTTTTTAATGTAAGTGTGTTTGCACATTATTTTTTATTTTCTAAAAACTATTCAATTAGATAAAAATAACGATTAAAAAAATTTGTCATGATTTTATTATGTAATTAAATAGCTTTTTAAAAATAAAAAATAATATCCAAATACACTTATTGTGGAAAGCCATCCGGGTATCTCCAATTTCAGTCCTTAACCCTACTTTCCCGAGGAAGATGTGATTTAAACACCTAGACTACTAGGATTAACCATTGAAACAGTACGACCCTTGAACAGCCATCCGGGTATCTCCAATTTCAGCCCTTAATCCTACTTCCTCGAGAAAGATGTGATTTAAGCACCTAGGCTACCAGGAAGGACCTTTGGAAGAACATCCACCTCATTACTTTTCAATCATTGTAATATGAATTTTTCATTAGTGAATAATAATTCAAAACGACTTTACAAACTTTTGTAACTTTTACAATTAAAAAAAAAATTCTATGCATCATTTTCAATTTAAACGTTGTCTTATATTCAAATAAATAATTAATATTTATTATATTTATTAGTATGTAATAATTACATATTTATTCACCAGTTTCCTCTTTTTAAAATAATGCCACCTTTTTCCCCTTTTTCTATTTTCTCTATCACATTTCAAAAGTAAAAGAAAATTTAAACAATGAAGAATTCTCATAAAAGCATGAAGTTGCAAGCAATTGAAACAATACACCCTATGCATTATTTTAGTTCTCTAGTACGTACCACTTTTCAATCTGAAGTTAGCAAAGTAAAATAGTACGAACGATGGCATCAAAACAAGACGATTTGGTATTATAACAGGACGCTAAAAAAGTGATGCTCAATTAAAATGGAACCATAGTTTTTACAGTGTAAAAGAAGAAATTGGTTCTACCAAAGAACCTCGAATAGAATCGTCGGGCGAGAATGAATTTTACGTCCTAACAGCGAATCTGTTTTCAAACTTTCACTTGCTCGTAAGATTGTATACTAGTTTAATTATGTAATATTAAAAAATATATTTACGCATATATAAAAGTTCAGTAATTAATAAATATTCATATAGGATTTGACTCGTCTCTTAAAGAAAACAAATACTGGGGAGGGAATTTTAATAAATTGGCGAAATAAGGTTCTCTCAACTGAAGTACGAAACGAGATAGTCGATATAATTATTCGAACTTTAATGGAAATTAAGGTACCTTCTAGTGGTGATAAAATAGAGTTGTAAGTAAATAGATACTTGTGCCAAAATTATATTAAATTTTTTTTTTAATTTAATTACAAAACCTTCTGATTCAGACCCAGGCTCGAGAATTATCATTGGGATCTTTTAACGCGGAAATTTTGTGACATTTTTACAAAAGAAGATCCACGAATCTATTAAATTCCTCCGAAGACAAACGGTAAGGACCAACCGATATCCAGGGGAAAGTTCGTAGACAAGTACAGAAACTGGCGTACTTTCCAAGCAAAATTAGGATTGATCAGCTCTAAAAAATCTGATGGTCGGGATAATAATGAAAATGAAGAAAATTTTGCTCGTAAGATTAGATTTTATTTATTTTTTAAACCTTTATAAAGATAACTTGTTCAATGTTTTATGAAATTACCTAATTTATTTGCGCAGCGAATAATGAAGCTCCTCCAAGTGAACACATCTTGTGGTTACTAAATAATGACTCTCCATGGAGAAGTGTTTTTAATCATTGGCAATTGAGTATTGAAGAAAGATTGACTGAATTCAGGCACATTCTAGGAAACGTTCAGGACATATTTAACAAGTATACTGTATTAAAACAGCCCAGTGGTCATGAATTGGTATGAATTAATGCCCTAAGTTTATTCATTTTAATCTTCAGAAATAGATTTTCACTCTCATAAAATATAAGGAATACCTTTTTACAGATTGAAATTGACTTCACGTATGAGAAGGGCAGAGAAGGAACAATTTATGTTCAGTGGCCAGATTTATCTATAAAACTGTATGAATTAATGCAGAATGAAATAAGAGACCCTACATCTAGGACCTTGTTGGAAACACTTACTACTACCGATATTCCCGATGGTAAAGTATATCATGACTACAGGCTTCACACTGTTTCCCTTATTCCTCTTTTTTTAAGAACTCGTCTTTTTTCTCAATTTTTCAAGAAAATTCACCTTTTTCCCTTTTTTCAAGATTTTTTGCTTAAATACGAACTGAAAAAAATAGAACCCAAGAAGAAAATCTTACTATTTTTCGTTAAAACTTAATTCCTTTTAATAGAAAAGTCTACCATATTTTTGTTTCACAATTGATCTCTTTTGGTTGTACATTCAATCATTTTGTTCAAAATTCATCTATTTTTGATAAAATTCTACTATTCTGTTGAAAATTCAATTATTTTGTCAAAAACTCATCTGTTTTCGTTGAACGTTATTTTTCTTTTTAATTTAAAAGTATACTATTATATTTTTCTTTCAGAATCCATCTCCTTTGGTTGAAATATAATTATTTTAGTAAAAAGTCAACTACATTGTCAAAAAGTCATAATTTTTAGTGGAAAAATCAATTACTTGGTTGAAAGTTGAACCACTTTCTTTAAAAATTCATTTGATTAAAAATTGATATTTTTGGTTTGAAAATTCAACTGTTTTGTAGAAAATTCGCCTTTTCGGCTTGAAAGTTGCACAATTTGGTTGAAATTATTTTTATTTCTTGACTAAAAAATAGTTCTTGGTTGCAAATTTGTTTTCCTGGTTTGAAAATGCATTGTATTTTGGTTGAACATTAATTTTTGCAACTGAAAATGTAATTATTCTATTTTTTGTCGAAAATTGATATTCTTTAGTTAGGAATTTCATTATTTGGTTGTATGTTCAACTATTTCCTTGAAATTAACCTGCTATTTTATTGAAAATTCAACTGTTCTGTTAAAAAAATATATTTTTTTGAATATTCATCTTTGTAGGTGGGAAATTCAACTGGTTGGTAAACAATTCGACTTTCTTGTTAAAAATTTGTCTCTTTTGCTTCAAAGTTTAACTATTTCGTTGTAAATTGAACTGTTTGGTTGAAAATTAAACTATTTGGCTTACAATTCATCTTTCTTGGTTGAAAAACAACTTTTGTTGAATATTCATCTTTTCGGATTTAAAATTCAAATTTTTTCTAAAACATTCGGAAACTCAATTCTGCTCTTGAAAATTTATCTCTTACGGTAAAAAATTATTTTTTGTTTTTGAAAATTTAAATGTTTTGTTGAAAATGCAATATATTTAGACTTGAAATCTTAGGAATATGGTGCGTACATTGATTTTATTTGAAAAAATCTTTTCCCCTATTATTTCCCGATTTTCGTGAAAAATTACCCTATTTTCTCTGTTTTGAGAGAATTTCCGGCTGTGAAGCCTGTGCCTATTTTCCTGAAAATATTTACATTTTTCTTTAAGCAATTGATCATTGCAAAAATATAGAAAATTATGTAATAAAAACATGACAAAATATTTTACAGACGAAGTAAATCTAAAATTGCTGCTGCTCTTGCCAGCCCTATGCCCGCCTGTTGTAAAAATTATAAAAAAAGGTTCAAAGTCCACATGGAAACCGAGTATCCAAGAATCACAGGAATCTTTTATTCTCCATGTGAAGGTACATATTTTCAGTTTTAGAATGTTAATTTAAAATGTTAATTTTTAAATTTTGCAAACGCTACCCCAATTTACCCCAATATTCCAATTTTTAAAATCTGTTTGCTTGTATTATTTTAACCCTATTATCATTTTTACATGTAATATGCATAATTTCTCCCTACTGCCCAAAACACATCCCTTATTCTTATTTATATCAAAACTTATTATCAACAATTAAAAATTCAATGAAATCGGTAGAAACCTAGAAAAGCCTATAAACGATTTGTTAGAAATAAAAGAAAATCTATGCCAGTATTTTTCCACAAAAAGGAAGAAATGTACATGGTAAAAATAAATAATTAATCTAATATAAAATATGAATTTTCAGACTTCTGGAGACATTGATAAGTCGGTGAGGACACTGCGAGACAAATATGCCAAGTTTGACATCCAGCTTCAGCCATTTATTATTGCAGTAGGCCCAACATTATCGGAAGTCACTGCATTATATGTGAATATAGATGATACGAGGTATCGCTTTAAAAATATCCTAGCTGCTCTCGACCTTTGCTTCAAGAGTTTCCACGTACTACACGCACAGTACCCGAAGCCAAGTGAACAGGTATGGCTGTTTTTGCAAAAAGCAGTTTATGCTCTTAATACAAAATGGGATAAGAAAGCGACTCGCGTCGCAACACTTCTGGCAGCCATAAAAAACATGTAAACAACTTGTTTCGCGTATAAAAACTCGCATGGATGGACACCTTTCTTTCTTTAAAACTTATTCATAGCGAATTTACAAAAGAAAAAAGAAAATTCGTTGATTTAAATTTTACAGTAAAGAAATAAGAAATTAATATCAATATGTTTATTTGCTACGTTTGTGGGCTAATACTTGCAACGTCAAGTCTTTTACTGTTTCATTTAAAAAGTTCTCACTTTACCGCTTCTCGAAACAAATACATATGCAAACAAGAAAATTGCACCAATATTTTTCAAAGTTCTCATGCTTTTAAGAAGCATCTCGACAGAAAGCATAGTATTCCAAAAGAAAATGATTTACGTGAATCTTCCAGTGCGTCTTCTAATATTCAAACACAGTCTACTTCTCTTCCGTTATTGTCGACAGAATATGATATAACTACCCCAGATGCGAAAGAATCTCTAAAAAATGTAGAAACGACTACTGCACAATTTAAAAATGTAATTATACATTCAGCAGGACTTTTCACAGCCCAGTTGCATAATCAAACAGCAGTACCGCGTAATGTTGTTCAAAACTGCATACATTTTACAAAGGAATTTTTTGAGTGCGGGATTTTTAACATCTTGAAAGATAAAGTTTTCAGTGTCTTAGATAGAGGACATTCTTCAGAAGGGGATAAAAACGACTTGGAGATCATGTTCAATATTGCTAAAAACCCTTTTGAAGATCTTGATTCTGAATACAAAAGAAAAAAATATTTTAGGAAAACTGGATATTTCATTGAACCTGAGTCATATATAATTGGAGATGCTAAAACCTACAAAATAATTGATGGTGTTAAAACGGAGGAGCCTATCAATGTTCAGGGTCAATTTATTTCGGTAAAAAGAGTTCTCAACGTTTTTCTTAGTTTACCCGGCTTTTTAGACATTGTTTTAAATTACATGGATTACCTCTGTAATGAAATAGATCCGCAATATATGTGCAATATTGCCCATGGAAAATTATGGCGTAAAGTTAAAGAGAAATTTGGAAAGAAAATTGTAATCCCTCTTATAATATACTTCGATGAATACGAAACAAATAATTCTCAAGGTTCTCATACTGGGGTTGATAAGATAGGAGCGACATATTTCATGTTACCCACATTACCTCCACAGTTTCAATCAACATTAAAGCATATTTTTTTAACTTTATTATTCCGCGACAGTGACAGAAAAGTGCATGGAAACAGAGCTGCTTTTAGGCCTCTTTTAAAAGAACTGAAGGATTTAGAAGTAAATGGATTATTAATTAATAATTTAAGAGTTTACTTTTCTTGCATTCTTATTACTGGAGATAATTTAGGGATTCATCAAATCTGTGGGTTTGTTCAAAGTTTCTCAGGCAATCATGTCTGTCGTTTATGTATGATTGCAAAAGAACAACTAAGAAGGCAAACTGAAGAGGATCCTACTTTACTGCGAATAGTGAGCGATTATGAGACAGATCTGAAAAAATCTGACGTTTCCGTAACAGGTTTAAAAGAATATTGTATTTGGAATGATTTGCCCTCTTATCATGTATTTCAAAACGGTTTTCTTGATTCAATGCACGATTTCTGGGAAGGTGTCTGTCCATACGATTTGAGTGCAATACTATTGCATTATTTAAGCATTAAACTTTTCTCGATAGAAGATGTCAATGATAGAATTATGGCTTTTAATTATGGCCCTGTAGATAAAGGAAACGCTGTGCCATACTTAAAGAAAGAGAAATTAAAACAAAATAGACTCGGATTTTCAGCTTCGGAAACTTTAACTTTTGTGAAATATCTTGGACTTATAATAGGAGATTGTATTCCAGAGAACGACGAATATTGGAATTTGTATTTAATTTTGCGAAATATTGGTGACTTATTAAGCTTAAGATATTTTAATAGGGACTGTATTGTACTTTTGAAAAGACTGATTACTGAACATCACGAAGTTTATATCAAGCTGTTTGGGGAAACGTTAAAGCCAAAGCATCACCTACTTTTACATTATCCTACGATTATAGATCTTATTGGTCCAGTTAGAAATGTTTGGTGTATGAGGCCAGAAGCTAAACATAAAGCTTCTAAGGTAACTGCTCATGTATCAAATTCACGTGTTAATTTACCATATACGCTTGCTCTGAAGCATCAATTTCAGCAATGCTTCAGCTTTATGTGCAAAGATTCCTTGATTGATAAGGTGGAATATGGACATGCTGAAATAATTAATGAAGAGAGGTTGGCAAATATACGCCATATTTTGCCTACTGATTTCGATATAAATACCGATATCAAATCAGTATCGTGGATTACTATTGAAAATATCAAGTACCAGCAGTCCATGGTAATTACCATTGGATACGAAGACCATCTGCCTATTTTCGGCTCTATCGTTGAAATCTTATTACATTCAGAAAATAATTGTACTTTTATAATTAAAAAAATAATTACTTTTGGCTGGTCATCTCACGTATACGCATTCGAAGTGAAATTAAGTAATAATTTACTATCGATCAGTCATAGTAAACTTTTCAACAAATTTCCAACTTGTGTTCAAAACTCAGCAGATGGAAGTTATTTTGTCGTGTACAATGATTCCTGATATATAACTAAGAATATTAGTCAATTTTACTTGAAGTTCACAAACGTGCGAGATATAAAAACGTTGCGTCTAGTGGCTAATTTTCTGAACGTGATTTTCTCCTATGTTAGGGTTTTTTGGTTTAAAATTTCGCTGCACATCCCTGTAGCATGATAATGAGCTATGATGAAGATAATGATTAAAAATAAGCGAATTCATTAAAAATTAAAATATACTGTACAATACGTAATAAAAAGTCAGGTCATTGAAATTAGCCATGACGTATTGTTCTTACAACAGACGACGTTTTCATAGATTTAAAAGCAATAATGTATATTTGGAATACAACTCGTAAATTAGTATAGGGTATATAAAAATACGAGCTTATTATGATATAGCGTTAAAAGTCAATATAGTGAGATTGCGTATTGTACGATTCTACTTGTAAGCAAGCTATTCATTATAGAGCATATAATAGCACAGTTTTATAAATGTGTATTACGTCAACCAAAAATAAGATTTGTAGCTTAACGGTTTCGGCGTTTGTCGACATAAGTATAATGTTAACAAAAACTTGAATAAATAATTTAATTGAAAAATAAAAATCCAATTTTTAATTTGATTATCAAATATACTATTTTTATAGTAAGGTTTATATTAAGTACTTTATTTTAAATATACAACAATTAATTAATTTAAACGTGAAAAGTAATTTATTTCTTCAAATAAAATAATTTATTCGTCTGAAAAATGTTTAGGGATATTTTTTGTGAGACAGTAAATAATAAACATCTTTAGATTCTTATTTCCCAATAGCAACTATAGATTTTTCCAATAAAATTAAGTTGCTTTTAGGAAATAAGAAAATAAAGATGTATATTATTGACGGTTTTATAAAAAAATATCTTCAAAAACAATTTTCAGACGAATAAATTATTTCATTTAAGGAAATAAATTACTTTTTACATTTACTTAAATTATTGCATGGAAAGAAAAAGTATATGCTATTCAACTAAATTTTGTGTTTAGAACAAAGAAATATATATTAATTTCAAATTAATAATTCTTTTAAGCCTAATAATAATAATATAATATAATATAATAATAATATCGCCAACGGCGATACCACTCTGGAAACACCAGTTCTCGTAAGATCACTGAAGTTAAGCATTGTTGGGCGCGGTTAGTACTTGGATGGGTGACCGTTCAGGAAATACTGCGTTGCTGTTGGCCCGTCGTGGGTGTGGTGGGCCCACATTGGTAGTAAATATCCACCTAGAAACACTACCCGAATCGGGTAGTGAGGCAATGAACTTTCGAGTTCAAACTGCTAATCAATTTTTTTTTTTTTTTTTTTTTTTTTTTTTTTAAGCCTAATAAATTATTTGCTTAGGATACATAATTATTACCTTGATTTGAAAAAATGTTTTGTTATCCCAATAAAATATTTCTTTAAATTAAAGAAATATTTAGGTTCAAGGAAGTAAATTTTTCTTTAAATTAAAGAAAATTTTCCATTGAAACAATATACAATATTTCTTTAAATTAAAGAAATACTTTCGTAAAATGAAATAAAGTTTTTTTTTTTAATTAGAGAAACCTTTTTTTAAATTGAAGAAAATTTTTATTTAATCAAAGAATTTTTTTTTTAAGTTAAAGAAAAATTATCATTCAGACAGTAAAATATTCTGTTGAACCACCAAAAGAAAGGCGACTAAAATATTTCTTTGATTCAAAGAAAAATTTGTTTGACTGAGAGCCAATACATATTTTTCTTTGATTTAAAGAAATTTTCTTTGAGTAAAAGAAACTTTTTTCTGAGTGTATACAATCCTATAAGATAAAAAAACTATAGCGAATTTTACGTAAGTAGAATTACAATTACAGTACAATTAGAAATAAATACAAGTTTTCAGCAAGTTACAATTTCATGAAAATTTGACAACAAATAATTTTTGTTTGTTTTTGTTTGCTCATTTTCCGAATGTGTGTTTGTGTGTGTGTGTTTGTGTGGATGTGTGTGTGGATGTCACACTTATTTTGCTGACTAATATCTTGAAACTGACCGACAGATTTCTAAAAATATTTATTGCATTTTTTTAGCACTCAATAATATTTTAAAAATCGGTTTTTTATGGTAAAACTTTTTTCATTAGCATAATTCAAAGTTGATGCAAGAATATAAAAGATTCCTTGGTTCGAGACGTATCGATTGACCTACAATTATGATACATTTTATCAAAGAGTAGGGAAGTTATGATCATTTATATATTTTGAAAATTGTTTTTTTATAGTAAAACTTTTTTCATTAACATAATTCAAAGTTGATGCAAGGACCGAAAAGATGTGTTGATTCGACACGAATCGATTAACCTATAATATTAATAAATTCTATTGAAGAGTAAGGAAGCTATGGTATTTTAAATATTTCTAAAATAAATTTTTATACTAAAAATTTTCTCATTCTCATAATTTAAAGTTTATGCGAGAATAGAAAATTTGTGTTGATTCAAGACGAATCGTTTGACCGATAACATTGATACATTTCACTGAAGATTGAGGAAGCTATGGTAGTGCATAATATTTAAAAACACGGTTTTTTAAGGTGAAAATTTTTTCACTAACATAATTTAAAATTGATACAAGAACGGAAAAGATTCCTTGATTCGAGGAAAATCGATTGATCTATAATAGTAATACACTTTATTGAAGTTTAAGGAAGTTATGCTCATTTATAATATTTGAATCATCTGTTTCAAACAGAAAAACTTTTTCCATCATATAATTCACATAATTCACATGATTCAAAGTTGACGCATGAATAGAAAAGACTTTTTGATCATAAATTTTCAACATTTTCCCTTTTCCAGCTCGAAAAATTATAATTTCGAATACAAAATTTGATTTGTCTGATTTTTCTTTGTATTTACAAAATTTTTTGTATTATTTTATAATTTTGTATTTTATGTAAATTTCTGTTTTGAAATTGGTAAAAATGAAGACTTTGGTTTGTCTATTATTGAAAAAAATAACTAATGCTTCCTCTATGAGGAAGCAAATACATTTGCTAACGGGAAGCAAAGTGCTCGTGAAATGAGCACCATATAATTATAAATACAAAGTTTTTTTTATAAATTCGCCTCTCTGAAATGACCACACATGTAGTTTTTTCTGAATTTATTATTATATATATTTTTATGTATTTCTCCATTTGAATACACACAAATAATTGGAAAAGTGTATCAGTTTCTCGTTCTATGTTAATAACGAAACCGACTTGTTCTATCTGTGTTTTTTTTTTTTTTTTTTTTTTTTTTTGTCATGGAAAATTTACACACGAGGAAGCAAAGAGCTTATAATGTATACCATTAAGCCATTTCCCTTTCGAGGTAGGCGTGACACTACCCGATTCGGGTAGTGTTTCTAGGTTGATAACTTGTAGTAAATAACTACAAGTGTGGGCTCACCACACCCACGATGTGCCAACAGCACTCAGTTTTCTCGAATGGTCACCCATCCAAGTGCTAACCGCGCCCAACGCTGCTTAACTTCAGTGATCTGACGAGAACTGGTTTTTTCAGCGTGGTATGGCTGTTGATAAAAAGAGCGTAAATAAAGACACCCATAGTAAATACATCAAAAGTATTTTGCAGCAGTATTTTCAGTTTTTATTTGGGAAAATTACACATATGGTTAACCTACAAAATGTCGAATTGCATTATCTAATACACGTGGCACATTCGTCCATCCGTTCACAATCCACATAACGCCGTCTAATCTGGGTCCTTGTGGATTGTGTAAGAATCTATATAGGAATAAGTTTATGGGTTCGTGAGATTCAGTATCAAGTTCCACATATGCTTTTATTCCTGGTAGAACATATCCCAATTCTTGCAGTAATTGAGTGAAAGTGTCTTGCGCATTATATTCCATTCTTCTTCGGCTTGGTTGAAAACTGGGTACTTTGGATTCTGCAAAAAAAATTGAGGTTTGTGAAGCTTTCGCAAGTATATTGAAAAATAGCTTCATTCTTAATTTTAATACATTCAAATATACGCAAAATATTTTTGAATCAGAAACATATATTTGGTTGCTTTCTTTCAAATCAATGTAGCATCCCTACAAATTATTTTATTTTGTTTGATTTTTTTTTCCTGATTACGTTTAGAATATTTGTTTCTGAAGTTAAACTGCGGCTCTCCTTCATTGCGATTTTTATTTACTAAAATATCGAATTTTGATATTTGCAGATCTTTAAAATAATATGTGGAGGTCGCTCGAGGTTACTTTCTTCAAGAAATGTTGATTTGTAAAATATAAATATTGCTTGGTCTCAAACATTTTCTGTACAAAAATTGAATTTTCAACTAGAAAGTATGAATTTTCATGAATAAAACAAAATTTCAACAAAGTAGTTCAACTTCTACCCACGCTGTGGAATTTTCAGTTAAAAAAGATCAGTTTCCAACAAAATTGTTAAACTTTTAACCAACTAGATGAATTTTCAACTAAAAATATGAATCTTCAACAAAAAATGATTTCTTAACAAAGTGAATCAACAAAAATGCTCAGACAAAATAGTTGAATCTTCAAGCAAAGAATACTCATTTTGGACCAAAAAGTTGCATTTTTATCCAAGAAAGATGCAATTTCTACTAAAATAGATGAATTTTCAAATCGAAGAGACAAATTAAAAAAAAATAATTGCAGTTTCGCCCAAAACAAATTTCAGATAAGTTTTCGACACCAAAATATGAATGTTAATCAAAAAGTAAATTTTCTACGAAAATAATTGAATTTTCAACCTAAATAGACGAATTTTTAACAAAACAGTTGAATTTTCAACGCAAAAGGATGATCTTTCAATAAAAGTGTTGAATTTTCAATCAAATAGTTGCACTTTTATCCAAGAAAGATGCAATTCCTACTAACATAGATGAAATTTTAAATTAAAAAAAAAAAAATACTGGAATTTTCTTCCAAAATAAAATTTCAGTTGACTTTTCAATGCACCAAAATATGAATTTTGGAACAAGTAATTTTCATACGAAATCGTTGAATTTTCAACAAAAAAGTTGAATTTTTATCCAAAGAAGATGCAATTTCTACTGAAAAAGATAATTTTTTAAATTGAAAAGAGAAATTTTCCAAAAAATAGTTGAATTTTCAGCCAAAAAAGATTTCAGTTTATTTTTCAACCCAGAAGATGAATTTTGTACGAAAAAAGACAAATTTTCAATCAAATAAAAGAATTTTCAACTAAAAAGGATAAATTTTGAACAAAAAACAGAATAGTTTAATTGTAAGTTAGAGAAATAAGTTTTAAGTAGATAAAATAAATTTTTAACGAAATAGTTAAATTTTCAACCAAACAAATGAATTTTCTACCAAAAAGATTCACTGCGCATGAAAAAAAAATCGACAACAAATTTAGTGAAATTTTTAGTTAAAAAAATTAATTTCAAATAAAAAAACTAATTTTCGTCCTAAGAAATGAATTTTTAAAGAAAAAGATTAATTTTCGACCAAACAAAAAGAATAAAAATTTGTAACAAAATACAGGAATTTTCCAAGAATTAGTTGAATTTTCAAACTAAAGACGATTGGCGTCAACCACACATGAAATAATTACATTTTCAGTTGAAAAAATTAATTTTTAATTCAGAAAACTAATTTACAAGCTAAAGAAAATAATTTTGAACCAAAAAGATTAACTTTCAACCGAAAAAGATTAACTTTTAACAAAATAGATGAATTTTCAACCAAAAAGGTGAATTAGTCACCAAGAAGATTAATTTTCTACCACAAAAGACAAAGTTTCAAGAAAATACGGAAATTTTGAATCAAATAATTGAATTTTCAACTGCAAAAGATAAGTATTCAAACGAACATATAATAGTTAAATTTTAAGTACAAAAAATGTTAACAAAATTCTTATATTCAAATAAAAGATTTTTTAACTAAAATGATGAATCATTAACCAAAAAAATGAATTTTTAACAACAAAAGTTCCACTTGCAACTAAGTAGTTGAATTTTAAACCAACAAAGGTTTTTTAGTCACTATTCACGATTAACGAAAATCTTGAAAATTTAATCAAATAGTTATACCAGAAGAAAAATGCTGGTACCAAAGTCATCATCCCGCGTGAAAAAAGTTTGCATGGCTCACGCATGGCAATAAACTTGGAAATATCTGGCTAAAGTATGGCTCACGCATGGCAATACACTTGTAAATATCTGGCTAAAGCATGGGTCACGGCTGAATGGTAGCATGATTAAAGCCTTGCTCGTGTCCGTCTTCGATGCTTAGGACACGCTAAACACAAATGAATATTTTGAAGAACATGCAAGTGATAGAGAATATTAGCCAGCGTTGAAAATTAAAATCTTAAGTTTGCCAATAGCCGACACCCGAGTGCACCGGAACGTGCACCAGGTCGTTCAAGACGTCATCTACGAGCACTTTTTTAAAATTTAAATGGTGGCAATAGCCAAAATAACTAACAATGATGAGTCGCCGATCAGGGTGCACCGGATCGCGCACCAGGTAGTTGAGCACGTATTCTACGAGAACTTTTTAAAAATTTTAATTTTGTCAATAGCCAAAATGACCACCAATGGTGAGTCGACGATCAGGGTGCAGCGGATCACGCACCAGGTCGTTTAGCACGTATTCTACGAGAACCTTTCACAAATTTTAATTGTGTCAATAGCCAAAATAACTACCAATGGTGATTCGCCGATCAGGGTGCACCGGATCACGCACCACGTCGTTTAGCACGTATTCTACGAGAACTTTTCACAAATTTTAATTATGTCAATAGCCAAAATAACTACCAATGGTGATTCGCCGATCAGGGTGCACCGGATCACGCACCAGGTCGTTTAGCACGTATTCTACGAGAACTTTTCACAAATTTTAATTATGTCAATAGCCAAAATAACTACCAATGGTGAGTCGACGATCAGGGTGCAGCGGATCACGCACCAGGTCGTTTAGCACGTATTCTACGAGAACCTTTCACAAATTTTAATTATGTCAATAGCCAAAATAACTACCAATGGTGATTCGCCGATCAGGGTGCACCGGATCGCGCACCAGGTAGCTTAGCACGTATTCTACTGAAACCTTTTTGGAATTTAAATTATGCCAACAGCCAAAATAACTACCAATTGTGAGTTGACGCTCCGGGTGCCCCGGATCGTGGACCAGACCGTTCAAGACAAGTGGTGAGTCGACGACCCGGCTGCATCAGATAGTTTGTAAATTTCTGGAAAAATGAGTATGTCCCAAAATTGACATATTCTCTTGGAACTGAGGTTCCGTTAATGTGACTTCAACCCAATGGTGCAAAAACCAAGAATTTTTTTTTCTTGATTTTGGGTCTGGGACGTCTTACAACTATTTTTCGATCACAAACAAAATCTTCCCCTCAGCCGTTTTTGAAAAAAAAATTGAATAACCCCATTTTTCTCGGAAATGAAGCGAGATATAAAAAAAGATAACAGTGCACAATCATTGTTTGAAGAAATTTCTACAAAAAACCCTTCATATTTTTTTATCCCACTTTGTTTACTTGAAAAATCTTAGCCTTTGGTTAACACTTAACACTTTTTATCCTTAGCTGATAACATTGTTCACAACAAAATATCTTCAGACAATTTGAATAATAATATTTATCTGTTATAATTTTGTATCTGGTATAAAACACGGGAAAGCGAATTTTTCCTCAAAAAAAGAATATATAATTATTTTTGAAATACCGAAGTGAGTTGAAAAATTATAAGTGGAGTTTTTTATAGGAATTTGTCCAAGGAACAATTTCGCCCTTTTAAATTTCTTCATATCTCGCTTGTTTTTCGAGAAAAACGGGGTATTTGGATTTTTTTAAATTAAGAATTGACTCGAAAACGGCTCTAGCAAAGATATTGTTTTTCATAAAAAAAATAGTTGTAAAAAATTCCCAGATACAAAACAGAAAGAACAATTCTTAGTATTTGCACCTTTGAGTTGAAGTCATTTCAGCGGAACGGTAAAGGCTCTTTTACACCTTCCGTCAATCGGTCGTTGACCAACCTACATATCGAAATATCCATTCACACCTCCGCCTCTCTTGAAAGTAAATTTGTTTAGTTTTTCACTTCATTATGATAAAATGAGACATATTTTTCCAGTATTATATTATTCTAATATTATTTTATTTGTTGAAGAAACCCAAGTGTCAGGCCTACCAGTTCCAAATTTTACTAGAAGATGTGATTCTCCTCCAAACCCAACCAGTAAAATTTTTCTTAAGATAATTATGAGACTTAAGTTTATCTTAAATTTTAATTTTGGGACATACTAATTTTTCCAGCAATTTATAAACTATCTGGAGCAGCCTGGTCGTCGAATCACCACTTGGAATTGTTTTGGTTATTGAAAAAATTTAAATTTCAAAAAAGTTCTCATAGATGGCTGTTGGCACAATTTAAATTCCAAAAAGGTTTTAGCAGAATATGTGCTAAGCTACCTGGTGCGCGATCCCGTGCACCTGGATCGTTGACTCATCCCTGGTAGTTATTTTGGATGTTGGTACAATTTAAATTTTCAAAAAATTATCGTGGAATACGTGCTAACCAAGATGGTGCGAAATCCGGTGCATGCGGATCGTCGACTCACCGCTGGTAGTTATTTTGGATGTTAGAACAATTTAAATTTAAAAAAATTTCTCGTAGAATACTTGCTAAGCGAACTGGTGCGCGATTCGGTGCACCCAGATCGTCGACTCACCATTGGTAGTTATTTTGACTATCGACAAAATTAAAATTTGTAAAAAGTTCTCGTAGAATACGTGCTTGAATACCTGGTGTGCGATCCGGTGCACCTGCGTAGTCGACTCACCATTTGCAGTTGTTTTGCCTATGGATACAATTCAAATTTTGAGAAAGTTCTCGTATAATACGTGCTCAACTACCTGGTGCGTGATCCGCTGCACCCTGATCGT
>CAKNYM010051890.1:168657-186955 GCA_932195095.1 Andricus curvator | reverse complement strand
AATACGTGCTCAACTACCTGGTGCGTGATCCGCTGCACCCTGATCGTCGACTCACCATTGGTAGTTATTTTGGCTATTGACAAAATTAAAATTTTTAAAAAGTTCTCGTAGAATACGTGCTCAACTACCTGGTGCGCGATCCGGTGCACTCGGGTTTCGGCTATTGGCAAACTTAAGATTTTAATTTTCAACGCTGGCTAATATTCTCTATCACTTGCATGTTCTTCAAAATATTCATTTGTGTTTAGCGTGTCCTAAGCATGAAGACGGACACGAGCAAGGCTTTAATCATGCTACCATTCAGCCGTGATCCATGCTTTAGCCAGATATTTCCAAGTGTATTGCCATGCGTGAGCCATGCTTTAGCCAGATATTTCCAAGTTTATTGCCATGCGTGAGCCATGCAAACTTTTTTCACGCGGGATCATAAACATAAATGTCACATTTTTCTTACTTTTGAACTTTAAAAGAAAAATTTGGATATAAAAACGAAATAATTTATCAAATTTATGTGACAAATATGTCCAGAAAAAGCGGTAAATGGAGCCTTATAGAAAATGCGAATCTAATTCAAATAGTCGAACTGTATTCTGCCTTGATGCAGAGTTTATCCGGAATTTGATCAACTTAAAAATAGCAATTTGCAAGAAATACAAAATTAAAAAATAATACAAACAATTTTTTAAATACAAAGAAAAATCAGACAAATAAAATTTTGTATTCGAAATGATAATTTTTCGAGCTGGAAAAGGGAAGGCAAAAGTTCTGTCGCACCCTATCCCTTTCCCAGATTTATGATTTCTTTACAAAAATTATCAGAATTAGTCTGTTTGAAAATTTATGATCAAAAAGTCTTTTCTATTTATGCATCAACTTTGAATTATGTCGTTGAAAATTTTTTTCAGTTTGAAACAGATGATTCAAATATGATAAATGAGCATAACTTTCTTAATCTTCAATAAACTGTATTGATATTATAGATGAATCGATTTGCCTCGAATCAAGGAATCTTTTCCGTTCTTGCATCAACTTCAAATTATGAGAATTCGAAATTTGTTACTATAAAAATCGATTCTTAAAATTTATTTTATTTATTCCCTACTCTCTAATAAAATGTATTAATATTACAGGTCAATCGATTTATCTCGAACCAAGGAATATTTTATATTTCTGCATCAACTTTGAATGATGTTGAAGAAAAAAGTTTTACTATAAAAAGACGTATGTCAATCGATTCGTCTTTAATCAACACAAATTTTCTGTTCCTGCATCAACTTTGAATTATATGAATAAAAGAAGTTTTAGTAAAAAAAACCGATTTTCAAAATATATAAATTACAATAACTTCCCTACTCTTTAATAAAATGTATTAATATTACAGGTCAATCGATTCATCTCGACCCAAGGAATCTTTTATATTCTTTCATCAACTTTGAATTTTGCTAATGAAAAAAGTTTTACTATAAAAAAACAGATTTTTTAAAATATTATCGGGTGTTAAAAAAAATGCAATAAATATTTTTTGAAATAAATTAAAAATTTTTGGAAAATGTTACTATTACAAAGCTTCCTCCCCTGAGGAAGCAAAATTTAATAAAATAACGCCATTTTCCATGTTCACAGTATTGCCTCTGACTGTTTGCACAAGGTTCAGAAAATTAGAAATTTTTCAAAATTACAATGGATCAATGATTTTGTACATTTTTCTAGTTCCCTATAGAAAATTGCAATTATTCAAGAAAGCATGGGTTTATAAGAAATATGTTTCTTTTCATCATTGCCTTTTAAGTTGTTATTCACCATTTCTAATTTTTAAAATCACGCGACAAAAATGTTCTTTTTTTGGAAGGTTTAGAAATTCGAGGACAAGGTTGAAAAACACTTTTACCTTCATTCCGTAAATAAGTGGAAATATTTTCGACTTGTGAATCGGCTAAGTCATGCATCCGGGATCATGATACGTTATTTACAAGTTATTGCTCAAAACTAGAACAACAGGAAATATTTTCACAACTCATAAATTTTGGCTTACTTTATTCACGATAAAAATAATTTCTTCAACAAATTCATTCAAAAAGTTTAAAAACTTAAAAAAAACTCAATAATTTATAAAAAATGGAAAGAAATTGTAAATAATAAAGCTGACAACCCCAGATTTTGACAATATCAATACAGAAGCGAATTTCATTTTAAAAAGCATTTGAATTAATTAGCCATGCAGAAATAAATAAACCAGACCTGGGACATTTAAAAAAAATGCATATAAGATACTTTTTGAAAGACCTACAAAATTATCATAACAACTTTTTTAATTTTGTTTAAAAATCAAAAATTCAAATTTTGATCGCACGAAAAATAATGAAAAAAAGATAATTCCATTTTCCGGTCAAACAATACAAGATACGAAAAAAGATTAATCAACAAAAATTGTGCACCCGAAAAAGATCTATAAATTTTTTAAATCACTTTCTCATAGGGCAGGTAGTTTTTGTTCTATTTATGAAAAATCAACATTAAAAATAAAAAAAATTAAATTTTTGCACATACGACACAAGAGACAAAAAAATGTAAAGACGAAAGTCGTTCACCCAAAAAGAGCTTCACATCTGTTATAAACTATTTCTTGATAGGATGCATTGTTTTTGTTTTATTCTAAAAAAATACATCATTGAAATTGAAAAACTTAATTTTTGGACAAAAGACACAAACTATGAAAAAAATGAATTGACAGAAGTTGCACTTTAAAAAAAACTAAAAATTCCTCATTTATAACTTTTTTATAGGACGGGTAGTTTTTGTTTTAACCTTAAAAAATAACATTAAAAATAAAAATAAATTAAATTTTTTGGAAAGACACAAGGTATGAAAAAAAATGAATGGACAAAAGTTGCTCACCAAGAAAGATCTATAAATTTGTAATAAACTCTTGTCATAAAAATATATTAAAAACGAAAAAATTACCTTTTTGGAAAAAGGACAGAAGCTACAATAACATTTACATTATTATTTATATATATTATAATATTATTATTATTATATTAATATAATTTGATATAAGAGTGTTGCATAATGTAGAAAAGTTCTCATTGTGGACAAAATCGAGTGCGAAGCGCAAGATACGTGATCAAAATGTGTTCGTTAAAGCCAAAGGAGCTTTAACAAAAGAGAATTCACAATCACCAAATTTTAATTCGTTTGAATCTAGGACCTATTGACCAATGGCCAGAAGATCTTTCAAAGATGACATCTGAGTTAAAATTGTAGCAACTTTAATGATTTCAAATTGTAATTACGAGCCTCTAATTCCAAATGATTGCAAAAGGCGTGTATTAGTTTTCCAAAAAGTTAACAAGTATATTGAAAATACTTTCCACATTTTCAAAATCTGTCTTTTTTTTATTAGTATATAATATTATAAATATTATTGCACTTACCCACAGAATCAAGCAGGAAAACTGCGAAAGTGAGGAGTAGAGTTCCCTTAAGAATCTGCATTTCAATAGAAGGATGTCGGTAGATTGAATGCTAAATTGGTACTAAAATCACTGTATTTTATACTGACGATTTTTAGGCTTCACTAGAAAATTTGTCATGATTTTTAGAATTTACGAAACCTTTGTCATAGACAGAAAAATACATTGTTGACAAAAAGAAGGTCTTATGGTTTATATAGCACATGCTATGATTACTTCCTATATACTGATAAGATGATACCACGCTCTTTACATATTCACGTTCAAAGTGAAACATAGAAAGAATACGAGAAGAATATATTTTCTTTGATTTATACGCAATTTTATTCTAGAAATAATGAAAATAATTTATCAATTTTTTTAATAAATAAATTGCAAGTTTATCATAGACAGCTGAGTGACTAGCCACGTTTTGCTCTAGATATTGATCAATAAATGTTTACAATATATCAAAATCAATTTTTGCAGTCACTCAAAAAAATGAATTCAATAAAAGAGAATGAAAAAAGTAGATTTTCTTGTTTATTTGATTTTGATGTAGATGCAAACAGTGAAAAAAATGTCGAGTTTTTTTTAAGTTCATTTTTTTTATTCCAGATAAATGTTTTTCTTATTCTTCTCATTCCTTGTATTTAATGCACAGGGGTATATGAAAGATAAAAGAATTGTTCACTTGCAAAGTTAATTGTTATAAAAAAAATTTTATTAAGAAATACTCGAAATTAGTGGTTATTCGTCTTCAAACTTTATTTCTGCTCTGAAATCGCTTGCTTTCATCGGAAGGATGATATGTGACCATTACAATTTATGTTTGAATGTTATTTGTTTATTTTACGAAAAAATTATATAAACAAATGCACATTTTGGGCGTTTTTAGGCGAAAAGAAACCGTTTTTCTTCCGACCTTGTTGCAATTATATTTCCAGTGATGTTTTCTGAAAAAAATTTGCCACTCATCAATATTTGTTGATCTGGTACATTTACATGAAACTCAGTACGAGATGGGCTTTCGGGCACAGAACACAAATTTGGGATCGAAATTCTAGAATTCTGAACTTTTACTGAAATATTAAAATTTTAATAATTTGGTAGATTTCCGCTTTTTTAAATTTTTTAATTTTTACACAAAATACGTGTCCTGTGAGTCAAAAAAACTCTCGTACTGACTTTCATAGAAATTCCACTAATTTAAGCAAATTTAAAATATTGAGGTCGCTTATTTGAATTTTGAACCCAAATCCATGTTCTGTGACTCGAAAACCCCCTTTGTACTGACTTTCATGAAAATCTACCAGTTAAATACAATTGCCAAAAATTAAGTTGCTTTTCTGATATTTTGAATTTTTACACAAAATTCGTGCTTTGAGCCTCGCCCTCCCCTCTCATTTTCACTTACATAGAAATCACCTCGGTATGACTTCATGAGAATCAGTCAAATAATTAAAATCTTCAAAATTGTAACCAATTTTTAGAAATTTCAAAGTTTGACACCAAATTTGTGTTTTGTGTCCAGGAAACCCCTTCGTACTGACTTTCACGGAAATATAGCATTTAATAAACGTTTCAAACTTAAGTCAAGATTTTGAATTTCTGAATTTTGACTTAAAATTCGTATTCTGTTCCTCGAAAACTTACCTCTTCCTGACGTTCATGTCAATATACGAATTACACACACACACACACACACACACACACACACACACACACACACACACGCACGCACGCACGCACGCACACACACACACACAACAGAAAAAGAAACAACAGAAAAAGAGAGACGACACTGAGACCAACCGCAGGCAGGCATCCAATAGAGGAAGAGCGATGCTTCAGGACCCGGAGAAACATCAACATCAAGGTTTCTCTCAAGTCTAAATATCTGGCTGAACTGGATGACGAGCTATGTGGAGATTTTTCCGAAGAGTCCGACCTCCGGACCATCAATTGTAGCGTGTATAATGCACCAAGAGTTTTGGGAGATGCAAACCGTAACACAAAACCAACGCTTGATCATAAGACCAAAAGACGAATGCATCAACTCAGCAGAAAGATAGGCTGGGCAAGGCAGGACAGAATACGGGTACTATCAGACGCTAGGAGAAGTCTAGAGCGGAGAGAGAGGTGGGTCAGTGAAAATGAACAGTTTTTCTCTGACCATCTTGACTCTTCCAAGATGCTCCAGTTACTGTCGACCACCTGCCCAAACCGGATGAGGTCGAAGCATTTTGGCGAGAAGTCTATGAAGTTCAGCATCGACTGGAAGAAAACACAATGAACATCAATAGCTATAAGGAGCTGTGCAATGCCCTCATAACACCTGAGGAGAAATGCCCGCCTATCACCATCGAGGAGGTGACAAAAAGTTTTAAGAGGCATGAAGAACTATTCCGCGCTGGAACTAGATGGAAGAAGTTTCCTTCAACCCACTAGCATCTGGCTCGCATTTTCACCTCATATCTAAAGTCGAAAGAGCCTATTCCGGAGTGGTTGGTGGATGGGCGCACAGTGCCAAGAATTACAGGCCAATAACTTGTCTGAACACACTCTATAAGATCTTCACAGCTATCCTAAATGATAGGATTTGTCGGACAATTGGACCTGTGTGGCGAGAGATGTACGAACAACGCGGCTCAAAGAAAGGCATAGCAGGATGTCGGGAGAACCTGCTCATTGACAGATGTGTCTGTAAAGACGCAGCATCCTATCAGCGTTACCTATCGATGGCCTGGATTGATTACCGGAAAGCTTTCGATTCAGCCTCCCATAGACTTATCATCTGTCTGTTGGAAAGCTTAAAGGTTCATCCACACATCGTGAGGTGCATAGAGAGATTGATGCTGCTTTGGAAAACCAGATTTACAACCTCATCTGGAAAACATCGTGTGACTACTAACAGCGTCACCTTTCAGAGAGGCGCCTTTCAGGGCGACACCATAAGCCCTCTCCTCTTTTGCCGCACATTATTGCCACTATCTCTCGCACTAAGTCATTCCGAAAGGTACTTCTGCGGCAAACCTGGAAATCAAAAGCATAAGGTCACTCATGTATTTAACATGGATGATCTCAAGAGTTATGCTAAAAATAAAAAGAAACTCTAGGGATTGTCCAGAAATACACTCAAGAGATTGGAATGGAGTTTAAGTTAGAAAAATGCGCCAAGGTTTATTTGACGAAAGGAAAACTTAATGGCATCCCCGAAGACCCTGAGCTCGTCGACAGAAACGCTATACGTTCTTCTGAACTGTTGGCGAGGAACACAGTATCTGCGACAAACATGCTCGCCGTCCCGGTAGTAATCTATTCATTAGGAGTGGTTCCATGGACAAAGGACGAGCTCAGATGCCTTGATATCGGGACGCGAAAGGTTTTGCACATGAACAAAAGCATGCAACATAAACCTTCTGTTCCGCGACTTTACATCTCACGCCGCCAAGGTGGTCACGGATTATTAAATCTTGAATGTCTTCACAACAGGATTATTCTGAGTACATCTCATTACTATCATCACTTCCTAGAGTGAGATGTATTTCTTACACCTGGTGCACTTGGAAGTTGTTGTATAATGACGGGGCATGTGAAAAGTGGGTTATATGCGGCCAATCTTGATTTAGAACTTAACTTCCTCGAGGAAGATGTATTTCTTATACCTGGCGCACTTGGAAATTGTTTTATAATGACGGTTCATGAGAAAAGTGGGTTATGTGTGTTCAATCTTGATTTAGAACTTTACTTCCTCGAGGAAGATGTATTTTTTACACATAGTGCAAACGGATTGTGTTGGGACCACGGTCGAGACTTTCGGAATCGACCAAGGGTAGAGATACTGATAGTAAAGTGTTTGCTAGGAACTTCCTGAGTCCATTACAGCCTGCCATTTGCAGACGGAAAGTTAGTGGAATTTCCAAGGAAACTCAGCGGAATTTCCAACTGGAATTTCCGTAGAGTGCTTTCCGGCGACTCTTTTTACGTGGGGGAATCAGCTATGGGTTTTATAAAAATCTACCGCAAAATTGGGTTTTGTATATGATGCATCTTTGCAACAAGACGATGGACACGGAAAAAATTCCTAAAGAACGGGGTAAGTTAACAACTACTATGATTTTTAAGAAAGGTAACTCTGAGGACGCCGGTAATCACAGACCCATCACCCTTGTTAATTGCATCGCGAAAATTTTCACCCAAGTTATCAGCGATCAATTGGTCTTATGGGCAACTGAATTAAACCTAATCCCGGAATCACAGTCGGGCTTCAGAAAGGGGATATGTTGTCTTGATAACTTATTCACGCTAATATCCATCATTCCAATACATCTGAGAAACCCGAAAGCGGTGGTTTATGCTGCTTTCGTCGACTCAAATGGGGCTTTTTCATACCTATCGCACCATTTATTGTGGAGAAAACACAATCATACTTACTCATGCGAATGCTTCTGTTTTATAAAAGAATCTTTGCACAACTCAGAGTATCCAATATACAGGGTGCGGCACAGAAACTTGCTGATTTGCTTTTGACGCCAAGCGGTGAGGAGTGGTCGGTTGAGGGTGGGGAGGGTCTCATTCAGTAGGGGACATCCTGCAGTTTCGTTTCCCCAACAGTCAGTCGACATCATGCACTGGACGAAGGAGCAGCGCGCATTTGCCTGCGAAGCTTACTTTTCCAACGGTCCTTCCATCATCGCCACTCAACGTGCCTTCCGTATTCGGTTCAACATTCAGCCTGCAGGTCCCGTTCCTGGCTGGCAGTCGGGTTGTCCAACCTTGAATGTTTCCATCCACGAAACAATTGACTGCCGGCCAGGAACGTGACCTGCAGGATGAATGTTGAACCGAGTACGGAAGGTACGTTGAGTGGCGATGATGGAACGTACGTTGGAAAAGTGAGCCTCGCAGGAAAATACCCGCTGCCCCTTCGTCCAATGCATGATGTCGACTGACTGTGGGAGAAACAAAACTTCAGGACGTGCCCTACTGAATGAGACCCTCCCCAACGTCATCCGACCACTCATCGCCGCTTGGCGCCAAAAACAAATCAGCAAGTTTCTGTGCCGCACCCTGTACAATTGTACATGTATGCCGAATTCTGATTGACCGTGGAAAGAATGATTCCATTATAAAAGAGAGATTTAGGCTTTGCTACCTTGATAATGAGAGTTTGTACCATATTTTGTCTGATTGTCCGGCTTGTCGGCACTTGTTTGAGTCTACATTTCCTGCGATCCCTAAAGATGTTCAAACCTTTCTCTATTAGGAAGCAAACTTATTTATATACCCGTAGTACTTTTCAGCAGTATTTCCAGTTTTTATGCAGGAAAATTACATGTATTTCTCATATTTATATTATTGTCTCATCTAGCCTTGAGATTCGCCTCGTGAGCCTTGTACCCATCGTTGGAATCGTTGCAAATGTGTTTGGCTTGTGGTTTTTGGACTTCTGGTGGGTTTGCTGTTTGATGTAGGAGTTGTGACACTTGAAACCAATTTCTCACATCTCTGTTTGACTTCGAGCTTCCGTTCTCTATGAATAGGCGTATAGGTCGGGGATTGGGTTTATCATCAAGTACCACGTATGCTCTTCCTCCTGATTCAAACTTTTCAAGAACTTGGACGTTATTTCCTTGATATCTCTTGACCTTATTTCGATCATATCTATATGACTTATACTCTGATTCTGTAAAAAATAAAGATTTGTAACGCTTACGCAGATATATTAGAAAATCACTTAATCATTTATATTTACACATTCAAATATATATTCCAGGCCTAAATTGTTAGTCCTGTTTCTTAATAGGATAACTTCGTGCTGGTATGTTCATTGTCAAGTAAACGAATCTGTGTTCTTACCAGAATTCTCATTTTTAATACCTCAAATTATTCCTGGAAAATACTTCCTGTTCACAGTGTTGTTTCTGACATTGCACTGCAGATCTCATGCATTCAGTTTTTTGTATAGTGAAATTTTGAACTCTGATATTTCCTGATCTTTAAAATAATAAATAAAGTTCGCTCGCGGTTAGTTTCTTTAATAAATGCTACTTTATAAGAAATAACTGAGGGGTTGAGGTACAGAACTAGATAACGAAGAAAATCGGAATTTCGCAGTAACAGGAAATAATATTCTGCAAAATCGAAATCACCATTTAAAAACAAAATAAAAGTCAACTTCCGAGCTATAGTGTCTCTAAATTCAGGCAAAAACGTAGGGTTGAACAAAATTATCCAGTTGGGAAAAATAGAATGTGGCAGTTTACAATCTCGAAGTGACAAGAGCCCAAAATTGAAATAGGCTCGGTATTTAATTTTAAATTACGCACCTTTTTATTTCAATATTATAAATGAGATTTCGAACAAATCCTTTCAATACAACATGTATTCAATTTTTCACAATTTTTATTGCAAAAAGCTCAATTTCAGAAAAATGCTGGTTATCTAGATCTGTTTTGCAACCCTTCAACTATTGCTTGACCTTGAACTGGTCAATTTTTAGGATATCGCAGGCATACAAATATAAGCAAAATAAAAAAATGGATTTTCCAGAAAATGTTAACTTCATCTTTTCAAAATTCAAAGGAAAAATATTTTCTGGCAATACGTAGAAAGTCTATTCTATCACCTTAATGTGGGCTAAACCAACATAACCCAAACAGATTTATTTTAAACTAAAAATTTACATTTTTAACCAAAAAAGATGACATTTTTACGAAAATAGTTCAATTTTCTAGCATAAAGGACGAATTTTCTAACAAAATACTCAAATTTTGAAGTAAAAATGGTTTAATTAAATCAAAAATTTCCTTTGCCACCAAAAATCTAGGACCAAAATAATGAAGTAACCCAGAAAAACAATTTTTTTTATAAATTCTGTAAAACGTTTTTCTCGATTTCCCAACAAAAACCAAAAGTGCATATATGCCCTTTTGAAAGGAAATTCCTCAATTCAATAAAACTTAGAGAATTTGAAAGAATTGAGAGGATCCAAGAGAATTAATAGAATTTTTGAAGAATTCTGTGGACTCAAAAATTCATAGAATTTTAAAAGAATTCAAAGGATTCAAGAAAATTAATAAAATTTTAAAAGAATTAGAAGTATTTTTGCAGCAAAAGAAAAGTGACCATTTATCAATATTTTTATTGCATTTTTTAAATTGAGATAAGTATTTTTCTCAAAAACCAAAACTTACTCAAAAAGACCAATTTTGAACAAAGAATGGAAGAATTACATTTTCTGATAAAATAATTAATTTTCAACAGAGAAAAAGCGAATTTTCAACTAAAATATATTAATTTTCCAACAGAAATGTTGAATTCTCAACCCAAAAGATGAATTTTCCACCAAAATAATACCAATTTTCAACAATAAAATAGATGAAGTTCCAACAACCTAGTTCAATTTTCAATCAAATTGTTGAATTTTCAAGCAAGAAGATTGAATGATTATAAAAAAAAATCTTCGCCGAAAAATAGAATAGCTAAATTTTCAGTTAAAAAATTAAATTTTTAATACAAAAAAATTTTAATCAAAGAAATGAAGTTTCAACCAAATTTGGATTTTGGAAAGAATTCCAACCTAATACTTGAATTTCCTACTAAAGAAATTAATGTTCAACCAAAATAGTGAAATAGTCACTCAATGTTTTTCGTTTGATTAATTATATTGTCAATAAAAACAGAAATAAATCATTATGAAGGCTGTAAAATGAAATATTAAATAACAGTCTGCTTCTTCATTTCGCTCATTATTATTTCCCAACTTTGATTTCTACCCCCTTTCATTTGTGTGTGGGGAGGTGAGACAATCAGTGGGGGGCAGGAAGCGAGGAAGTAATTATAAGGGTGGCGTGTCGAAGGTGGTTGTAACTCAGGAAGGGGAGGGGGGGAGATTAGATATAGGAAGAACGACACGTAATCAGTTGGCCCGGGGTGATCGGGCGGCGGCGCGGGCTTTGACGCGTTGTTCGGCGATCCACTCGTCTAAACCGTGCATTCCAAGGGGCACGTCGCGCTGGCTAGCGGGTGGGGGCAAGTACACTCGTTTCGAGTCGCCTTTGATAAAGCGCTGCCACGCGCTTAACCCGTCAATGCGTGATGGACGGTCGGTTGTCTTTGTGGGCGGTGAGTGCACCTTTTTTTGTTCTTTTGTGTTGGGGTGGGGAGTAGAAGGAAAGAGAGGGGAAAGGTTGAGGAGAGGTCCGGAAGAGAGTGAACCGATGAGAGCTGACACAGTGGTGAACCCATCTTTTCTTTTCTTTAGTCAGCGAAAGTTGACACGTCTAAGAAACCTATGACTCAGAAGTTGAGGTTGCGCCTGGAAGAGTCGGCGGCTTTGTTACGCTTAGCTGGTGATGGGGAACCTAGCAGAGCTGGCGAGAAGGTTTCCGGCGTACAGTCTGCGACGAGGAGCAGTACGTAGTTGCTGGATCCCGTTTCAGCGCGAGTAGTTTCCTGATGGACGCGCGTGGATAACGGCGGGGTTACCGCGCGGATTGTCGACGGAGTATGTTCCGGCAAGTTCCGAGATACAGACTGGGCTTCCGCGGCGATTCGAGGGGTCCCCGAAGAAATGGGGGCTCGTATCGCAATAATTTTCGACGGCAGCCTCACCGACGGCGGCACGCGTAAGGTCCACGGACGGGGCGGTGAATCGAGGCAGTTTACTTACCGCGTAGAACTGCTCGAAGAATCGACCGATGAACTTCCTACGGTAATTTCCCTCGGCGGGAAGGTGTGGCGCGGTTCGGTAATGAAGGCCGGTACCATCAAAACAAGTGGTACGGCCCGAGTGGTGGCCTTTCAGCCTCCCTTCACGCGCGCTCCTCCTCGGCTCGTCGATGAGCCCGTTCTGCTTCCCGGCGCGCCGTACGTTCCGCGGCCCAAAGCGCTCTTCTTTCGGCTGCTCGACGAGCACGATCTGCTTCCTGACGCGCTCGTTCCTCCGGAGGAAGAGAGGCTTCGACTTCCCGACGGACCTGACGGACACAAGTTCGTCGATTAGGGCGAGCGAGCAATATTTCCTCTGTTATCAAGAGGGTTAGTTAAGAGTTACCGTCCCGTACACGTCACAATTTCCACAATGACCCGGTACCCGTCGGAACCAACACGAACCGTCGATGCCATGCGTTGTTGCTGACAAGGTCCAAACAATCGTCGATGTAGGCGTACTGACCGAGGACGGCCAAGCACTGTTCCAGCGAAGGAGGTTTAACTCCAGAGCGAACGAGGACCCCAAAGAGGACAGACTTGCGATGCTCGGAGGCCGCAGTCCAAACGCACTAGCACTTATTCAAAATCCGGAAGAAACACGAAACCGATTATCCCAAAAAAAGGAACCGAATAAAAACTACGATGCTGATGCACTGTCACAAGAACGATCACTAACCGAATTTATTGAACCTCAAATACCCGGCACGTTGACTCCCTTTCACACACGGATGATTTTTCTCGAAGTTGGTGGAAGAACAAAGTTATTCCACGCGATCACGTAGGCGAAGCGCGAGCTGAAGCACGAAAAAGAATCCGAAAAGAAAAAAAAACTCGAACGAAGTTCGGTCCGAAGATATTGATGTGGAAGAAAAGCGAGGCTGGTTCAAGTTGAATTTATATTTTATTTCTCAGCTGGAGGATAAGGTAGAGCGGACGCTACTGACCTCCTCAAAAATCGTAGAACGACTGATGTTACAGAGACTCTCCTCTACTCGGCAGCAGTGCTCCCAACGCGGGCACCTTGCACTACTGCGCATGCGATGCATAAGGCGCTTCATTGGCTGCCGTTCGCGCGCTTTTTTGAAATGTTAAAAAATAAAAATTTTTTATTCATTGTTGATAATGAAAAATAATTATACTTTAACATGTTCAAGTGGTACATGGATGGTTTTTAATATATTCTAAGAACTAGGTTAACAAATAAAATGAGTATTCAGTAAATAAAAAATACCATGTTTATTTACTGAAGTCTCATTTTATTTTGTAACTTAATGCTAAGAATATATTAAAAACCATCCACGTACCACTTGAACATGATAAAATATAATTATTTATGGTTATCAACAATGAATCAAAAAAATTGTATTTTTAACGTTTCAAATAAGCGCGCGAACGGCAGCCAATGAAGCCCCTTATGCATCGCATGCGCAGTAGTGCAAGCTGCCCACGTTGGAAGCACTGCTCGGCAGCCCGGACACGAAGGTCTCGATGGCAGTGGGAGCGGCGGCGGGCTTGCCGCTGCGAGACGACAACGGCCAGCCTTGCCCAATACTCGAGCCTTCGCGCGCCGGCGGCCATATAAACCTAAATTAAACAAGTTATACTAACTTTATTAACAAATTGAAAATACTCGTTATTATTATAAAATTATGAAAATTTGTAGGCTAACTTAAAACTAACTTACTTTTACTTTCCCGCAAACGGGAAGTGGCTATCTCAATTTGAACGACTTTTCGGGCTTTCTTGTTTATAATTATTATTTACTTATGTTTATTAATTTATTTTTAACATCAGGGTAACCCGAATAGTCGTCCCATTCCTTAAAAATGAAAGAAAAATTTTTAATCATGAATTATTATCCTATAAACTGCTAAAGAAGACAGAAGTTCGTATTATGCTAATAATTTAGAATGAAACATATATATATATATATATATATATATATGTGTATATAACTATATATGCATATAAAGATCCATATACACGTATATCGATTTAAACTATATCGTTAAGTAAGCTGAGGGGGGGTCTATTTGTTTTATCGCTTATTCGTGTCTCTGAATTTAATTTAATTAACTCAGTCCCAAATTCAGTCCGGCGGCGCTGTTTCCTCCTTGCGAACGAACTCGATTCTTGTCAAACTACCATTCTGGAAGGACATCATACTTTCAAAAAGGAATTGTTCTTTTTCCAAAATTTCGCGCCTTCTTATCCCTACACTTCTCATTTTCATATATGTGTCAATTTGCACATTCTTTAAAGCGTGAAAAAAAAGAAAAATGTTAAGGGCGGAAGTGTTGAACATAGCGTTCAATTTCGAATGATAAGATTCGCAACCGTTTGTTGTTCGCGTAGTTGTTGGAGAAAATTCAGGCCACATCTGAGGTGGATAATTTGCATCTTTCTTTATGTAATATCCTAAAATATAAACGCAAAATTTTTCAACTCTTTTGTCTAATGGTTGGATAGCCCTGATGTCTTCAACAAAACAATACTCTACATCGGATGGATCCAAAAAGGCGAGACCAAAAAAGTTTT
This sequence comes from Andricus curvator, assembly GCA_932195095.1. Lineage (NCBI taxonomy): Eukaryota > Metazoa > Arthropoda > Insecta > Hymenoptera > Cynipidae > Andricus > Andricus curvator. Next base: position 172,247 of record CAKNYM010051890.1, on the reverse strand, counting down.
TCAAAAAATTACCTATTTCAGAGTTTTTATTCTTGTACTCATTAGACAATCCAAGTTCCTGAAATTTTCTCCACCAACTCTGGCCTAAATGAAATCGACAACCGTTAATAGCAATGGAATTTTTGAACTCGAATCGAATAGCTGAATGTATGGCAGGTTCGAAATCAACATACACTATTTTGGCTTTCAAATTCAAATGCAGTTTTTTACATTCAGTAGTTAAGTGAGTTAATGCTGTAGCATATGAATTTATATTTTTTTCAATAAGTAGAAAGGAGACAAGAGTTATATACAAATTTTGAGAAAGTACGAGAATTGTAAAAACTTGACCGAATTGTTTTGAACAGCTGTAAAATGTCCCATCAACAAAAATGACGGAGAGCTGGCACAAATTTATTTTGACGCTATCAAGGGCATCATGAACATTACTTAAAATTGTTGGTAACTTTGGCTGTACAGATCTTCAAGCATAACCGATGTGGTTCCGAATAAGAGTAACATCGGTTGTAGTTAAAGTTTCAATATCTTAATTAGCCAGCTCTCCACGAATAATTTTTGATGGCAGCATTTGAGATATTTCGCGTGATTCTGTCGCTTTTCTTTTTATGCCATTGCTCAATTTTTGTCTATTTAAATCTTTTGAATTAATCCGTTCATGATTATGCTCATTCTTGCTTTCAATTATTTCTCTACTTCCTTTCAATTTAAGAAAACATTTACAGTTACTTTTAATACAAGTCCAGCGTTCTATTCACACTGCATGCAGTTCCATGTTAAAATATATGAAATTAGTAAAGTAACGAAGTGGCGCCCACGCACCAATTATAAAATATTTTTCAATTTAGAGTTACAGGAAGATTAACTTACGCAAACAAACCGTTTTATGCAGTATGAAAAAAAAAACATAAAATAGCGCATGGTCAAAAATCCAATGAGTTTGTTTTTCATATTACATAAACGGACCGCTTGTGCAAACCATTCCTCCTACAACTCCAAATCAAAAAATATATGAACAGACACGTTCAGCTCAACACTTGAGTACCAGTCCGAACAGATCGGTCTTTTTTAAATTTGAAAATAAATATAATTTAAAGTTAGTTTTAATATAAAATGTAAATAAGTTGGAGACGTGATTATCAATCGAAGAATGTGAAATTTTATTAATGTTAGACAGGTGACACTACACTCGCTATTTACATGTTCGCCATGTTCGTATCTTCCCGATCTTCCCCTTCTACCGCACAATCATCAAGACGGACATCACCTAGGGGAGATAGAAATCACTAAAACTCGTTCAGAATTCGCCCTAAAGACTGTACCTAGTGTGGTTCTATTTTATTCTTCAAAAATTTATGAAAACGGAACTTGTAGCCATGATTAACGACCAAATATCTGCCTCTCTCACTCACCATTGTCTAAATTTTACTTACGGATTCCATTGCGTTGGCGGGAAAAGCGGGATGCTCAATCGCCTGACAACACTGTCACTGACAATACTAATATCTACTCACTAGCAATGAAAATTACGTACTGGACACGTTGCCCCTTCCCCTCCCTTTCTGAAAAGGTGATAAAGTGAACCGAGTGAGAGAGAGGTGGCGGGAGAGTGACGTTGACTCAGATCAGCTCCGGGCAGTATCTTCACGGGACATTATAGTGGTATAAATCTTGAATTTATAATGCCAAAGGTCTACAGTTTTATTATGAAGTATAAGTTCTTGACAACCGTACAGAGCAATACTTTTTTTTTGACTCACCAGGCTATTTTTGATGAATTTTAATTTTGTTTTAGTTTAATGCAAAATAACCGTATTCATAATGTGCAAAATTAAATCTGGTGATCGACCCAGTTAATGTGATTTAGCCTTATGATTATTAAATAATCACGTGAAAAAGACAAAAAGAAAATTTCGATTTTCAAGGAATTTCGTACTTTAACTTCTTTTCTTGTTGGAAAAAAACTAAGAAAATGAATTTATTAATTTTGTATTTTACAAAAAGTGATCTTTAGGACTTTACATCTCATTTGAGCCACTATGTCATCTTGAAATATCGTGTGCGTACATATTCTTTTAGCTTCACCCGACTCTCGGCTTAGAAACAGTGTCGGGGGTTGCCTGTAAATAGCCTTGTTCCCAAATCGGGAAACTCGAAACGTAAACAGTCCGAGCCGCCTGAACCGGTTCCAGTTAGAATGCATAGTATTGCGCAATATACTTGTTCGGTTTCGGCTCGTCTCCAGTATAGGGCGCCACTTAAAGACCATCAAGCTCCCTCTCATCGGCCGTTGTGCGTCACCCCAGTCAGTCTCTCGTCGTGCTTCACTCCGATCCGACGTACGGGCGTACAGTGCTTGTGTAACATAGTGTAGTGCAGTGTATTGTAGTTCAACAAATAAAGCCAGTCAGTTCAACAACTCAACGACTAGTCACTCTACGATCTCACGTCACCCACTCCTTCCACGCGAAATAATACATTGGTCCAATCGAGCCGGATACTCCACGCAGAGCCTGTCCACCTGACACCAGTTTGCCGCATCTTCGCAGACGAGTCATCGTGCTTCCGACGATGGCCGCCCGAGTCTGAAGCCAAGAGCCCACGCAGTAGACGTTCTCAAAGTTGCGTTTCCGGTCATCCAATTACGAGCCTGCCCGGACGTCGCCATGGAACCAGCCACAGGACAATTGACCGGATTCATCCACTCCAGGGAGGTGATCGTGGTGCGGAAATCAGCAAAGGGCCGGCCGACATTGGAAGCAGAGACGAAGATTGATCAATTGCGGGTCGACGGCAGTCTTCGCCATGTAAGTAGCAGTTCATAGCGAACACGATATCTTGGTCTCTCATAACGAACAAAGGATGTGACCCGGTAGAAGGGCTTGCATTGGAAGGTGTTCGGAAGTTTCCTGTTCAATGGTAACGTGACAATTCTTGATTCCTTTTCGGTGCCGTTTTTGTCCTCGTGTTTTGAGTCCCCATAGCAGTAGAGTTCAATGTTTTTCTGAACACTTTTGGACACCCCAAATTGAACATAATATAGAACATTTTTGTACCTTTCAAATTTACACATTTCGCTGTTCTTATTTACTGTTTTTCGAATAATAATGAGGTTAAAAACATTTGAAAATACAGAATTAGTCATTTTATGTTGTCAAGATTGATTACTACACAGGTAGCTGTGATGAAAACTAAGTTTTTAAACTTTTTTATTATTATTTTATATATATTTGATTGATCAGATTTGAAGAAAGCGAGAGTTTTATGTTAAAGTGATGTATTTTTATGCACAATCCTACTATATTTTGCCATTTTTATGCTTTTTAAGCGTCGTCTAATGCGTTAAACGGAAATCGTGTTTTTAATTTATCTCAGGTTACGTTTGACAGCTCCAGATGGCTTTGAAAGGGATTAGAATCTAAATAGTGTTGCTACCTAATCTGGGATTCAGAAAGGCAGGACGGAAGCGGCATTCCTAGATATCTCTGGTTCCCGCTCTCTCGAAAAATCTCCCACTCGCGGTCGAGAACTTTCCTCATCTCCCGAGAGAGGTGGGAGAGGCAGTCGAATTTGTCCTGCACGCATATCTCTCT
>CAKNYM010051890.1:137788-168647 GCA_932195095.1 Andricus curvator | reverse complement strand
GAGAGGTGGGAGAGGCAGTCGAATTTGTCCTGCACGCATATCTCTCTTTCTCTCTCTCCAACAATCTCCCACTCGCGGTCGAGAACTTTCCTCATCTCCCGAGAGACGTGGGAGAAGCAGTCAAATTTCTCCTGCACACATACCTCTCTCTCTCTCTCGAGCAATCTCCCACACACGGTCGAGAATTCTCCTACGCATACCTCTATCCCTTTCTCTCTTGAAGAAATTAGAACGTTCCTATTCAGATATTTGAGTATTGTGTTATGTGTATGTATGTGTGTATATACTTACATATATATATATATATATATATATATATATATATATGTCATGTGTGTGCATACCTATTGCACATTGTCTTATTATCATACATTTTAATTTTATGCATAATTTTATATAGATATTTATTTCTATACTTTATACATCATATTTCTATTCATATTCATAATTATCTATTATTTCTTTACTGATAATGCCATTTCTATACTTCTACGCACGCACATACACACGCTGCAAATGCTTCGCTGCCTCTTCTTCCTTTTATTCATGGACAACGGCGCATTTGGCGGGCGGGATTCGACCCCGGTTTCAAGGCTTCATCAATTATCGAGCTGAGTGACGTTTAGCGACGATGTGCCGCAACAATTCTGGATAAGCCCGAAGCCGACTGGACACCTGGGGCACCGGCTGTTCGTCTTGAACTATTGGAGACTTATTGGGCCGCGTTCCAGGAGAATCACATGGGACTCATCCATCAGTCTCCAGATGTGGACTACAATGTGGAAAACTCCTACGGAGACATCGAGAATGTTCACGTCAACGAACGCAGTCAAATCTGCGAGCAGCGACGCAGGTTCAAGCCTCAGCAAAACCAACAAGTGCAGCAGCAACGACCACAACCACTTGTACCACACTCCTCAGTTGCGCGGAGACGATATGACATGATAAGCTCGTTTCCTCAATACAACTGTTCTGGGAATTGGAGGATTTACCACGGGTTTCACGCCCGTCCCCGTTGGACAAAGAGTGCGAAGTCATCTTCCCTTATCACCAACGAACTTCTGAAGGACGATATAGTTCGCCTGCCATCGAAACAAGAAGGTCTAGAAATGTTCGGCGAGAATTTAAATGGAGCTTCCCTAAGATCCTTGCATCGGCGATGAAGTGATGAAGGACGTCGAAGTGGCAGAGGCATACACTTGTTTTATGATGGAATAGGCTCGACTTGGTCACATGAGACCTATACCTCCAACCGAGCTGCGTGCGAACGCTCGCCCCACTTACTACCTACCACATCATGGAATCTGGCAACGGGGAGATCATCATCGCCGCCTGAGAGGAGTCTTCAATGCATCCAGACCTACGTCCACTGGCTACAGTCTCAATGACACGCTTCACACTGGACCTAAACTGCGAACCAATTTCGGCCACGTGCTGATTCGATGAAGACGCCACAGAATTGCTTGCGGCGCCGATGTCTGCATTATGTATCGGCAGATTCTGGTGAATGAACCAGACATCGATCTGCAACGCATCGTATGGAGTGCCCGCTAGAATGACCAAGCCGTACACTACCAACTGTTGACTGTGACTTATACTCAAGTACTTTGAAGGATCGCTTTGTCGACGACATATTGACGGGATGCAATGACCTTCTAGAAGCGAAGCAGCTACAGGATCAGCTTATTCATCTTCTGCAGCTTGGCGGATTTTCTCTCCGCAAATGGATCGTCAATCGACCGGAGCTAATCGAAGATTTACCACGAGACCGTTTTCGCCCGACCTGACTTCAACTTGGCAGCGATGGCCTTACCAACGAGCTCGGCGTTTGCTGGGATCCGCAGAATGATTGGTTTCGTCTGACTCCACCCGAGATTGATTCGCATAATTTGACGAAGCGCACCATTTTCGCCACCACTGCTAGATTGTTTGATCCTTGCGGTTGGATCGCGCCCGTCACTCCAATACGAAACCCTAGGTTGAAGGTTGTAATTGAAACAAAGAAACTTGCAACTCTCTCAAAGGTTTTTGTGGGTTTCCTTTGAGTTGAGCACGGCATAAGCCGGAGTTGCTAAGCGGCATGGGGCCCACGCACCAAAAGGTGCCTCTCATGACCGTCAAGTCAGAGCGAATGAGTGACAGTTGTTAAACGCGAAGCGACGTCATCAGCGACTTCCGTCGAATCGGAGCATGGAAATTCGACCTTACGGCGGGCGGCTAGCAAATGGTCGTTCACGGAACGGGGCGGACGGTATGTTCGGTTTCGGCTCGTCTCCAGTATAGGGCGCCACTTGAGGACCATCAAGCTCCCTCTCATCGGCCGCTGTGCGTCACCCCGGTCAGTCTCTCGTCGTACTTCACTCCGATCGGACGTACGGGCGTACAGTGCTTGTGTAACATAGTGTAGTGCAGTGTTTTGTAGTTCAACAAATAAAGCCAGTCAGTTCAACAACTCAACGACTAGTCACTCTACGATCTCACGTCACCCACTCCTTCCACGCGAAATAATACATTACTTGACTGAGTACTTACGCACTGCGGCCCTTCCGAGGCGAGTGTCGCAAATGTCTCTCGCCCCTTGAGCTGAGAAACTGCGTGGGCCAGCAATTATAGGAATTCCTAATCCGCGAGTTCCTCAACCGAGAGTCGGTTGTATGTTTTTTTTTAAATTAAAAAATGGAGGGCTTGCAGCTATATTTGAAGTAACTTTCCGGGATGTTGAAGTTACTTCTTTCATTCACGTAACTTTAATTTAGAAAATAGTAACTTACTCGACTCTAATTCGTCGGCTGCGGCTACTGCGTCTGGTTGGCTCATAAATTTACTCTTCAGTCAAATACTCGCGAGCGGCTTCTTCTCAAGTGGTAGGAACCTTCTTGGGTGAGCCATATCCTTAAATAGAGTATGATGCGTCAGACATCCTGACAAGAAATCTTTTTTCAAAAAATCAAATTCTTATCAGACATGCATGATTTCAGCTATTTTTCATTCCGATGGAGCGAAGCTAAACTTCTAGTTTTCAGGAGTAAAAATTGACTTCATACGCAAATGATAAAACATTATGCATCTGTGAGCACTCATTTTCCGTTAATCGACACATTCACCGCAAAAACTGTGGTGCCGAAAAATTCACAAAATTTTGAAAATTTTTGGATTATCTCAATTTCTGTATATTTTAAAAATTTCCAAAATTTCTAAAATTATCAAAATTTCTAAAATACTACAAATTTTGTGAATTATAAAAATTTCTGAAATGTTACAAATTTTTTAAATTATCAAAATTTCTAAAATTATAGAAACGTCTCAAATTTTCAAAATTTATAAAATTTCTGAATTTTCAAACATTTAAAAAATATCTAAAATGTTCAACATTTTTAACAGCATTAGTAAAATTAGTAAATTCTGTAAAATCAGGTAAAAATTTGTAAAATTGGTAAAATTGGCTAAATTTGCAAAGTTTGTAAAATATCAAAACTATAAAAATTTCTAAACTGTTCAAAATTTCTAAAATTATTTATCAAAATTTTTAAGACATTTAGAAAGGCTGTGGCAGGTCGTCCCGAAAAACTGGGCGAGTTGGAAAAGGGGATGGACTAGTCGTCCTGAAAATTCGGGACGACTAGGCAAGCTTATGAAAAATACTTTACTACTCATCCCGAATTTCGGGACGACGAGACACTCCGATTTAGAAATTTTCTAAAATTGAATTTTTAAGCAAATTTTAAAAACGTCCCAAATTTTCAAAATTTCTAAAATTGCCAACATTTCTGAAATTTCCAAAATATCTAAAATATCTCAAATGTTCAAAAATTTTAACATTAATAGTAAAATTGGCAAATTTGTTAAAATTGGTAAAATTTATAAAATTTGTAAAATTGGCTAAATTTGTAAAATTGGCTAAATTTATAAAATTGGCTAAATTTGTAAAATTTATAAAATTTGAAAAACGTGTAAAATTTGTAAAATTATCAAAACAATCAAAGTTGCTAAACTGTTCAAAATTTCTAGAATCATTTACCAATATTTATAATATGTGAATCATCTGTTTCAAACAGAAAAACTTTTTTCATTGACATAAATCAAATTTGATGTATGAATAGAAAAGCTGGGAAAGAAATAGGGTGCGACAGAACTTTTTCGTACCCTTTTCCAGGTCGAAAATTTATAATTTCGAGTAAAAAATTTGATTTGTCTGATTTGTCTTCATATTTGAAAAATTGTTTGTATTATTTTGTAATTTTGTATTTTTGGTGAATTTCGATTTTTTAATTGATCAAAATGAAGACTTTGGTTTGTCTATTACTGAAAAAAATAACTTATCCTTCCTCTATGAAGAAGCAAATACAAATAATGGGAAAAGTGTATCAGTTTCTCGTTCTTTGTTAACAACGAAACCGACTTGTTCTAGCCGAAATCCTTATTTACCTGTACTAAAACATAAACTTGAAAAGTATTGAAAGTCTTTTTTTTATTTTTGTCGAGAAAAATTTCCCTCTATGAGGGCGCAAATTTATTTGTTACACACGAGGAAGCAAAGAGCTTATGAAAAGAACGTGAATAAAGACACCCATAATAAATACATCAAAAGTATTTTGCAGTAGTATTTTCAGTTTTTATGTGGGAAAATTACACATATGGTTAACCTACAAAATGTCGAAGTGCATTATCTAATACATGTGGCACATTCCTCCATTCGTTCACAATCCACATAACGCCGTCTAATCTGGGTCGTTGTGGATTGTGTAAGAATCTATATAGGCGTAAGTTTATGGGTTCGTGAGTTTCAGCATCAAGTTCCACATATGCTTTTATTCCTGGTTGAACATATCCCAATTCTTGCAGTAATTGGGTGAAAGTGTCTGGCGCATTATATTCAATTCTTCTTCGGCTTGGTTCAGAATTGGATCCTTTGGATTCTGTAAAAAAAATTGAGATTTGTGATGCTTTCGCAAGTACATTGGAAAATAGCTTCATTCTTAATTTTAATACATTCAAATAATCACTAAATATTTTTGAATCAAATACATATATTTGGTTGCTTTCTTTCAAATCAATGTAGCATTCCTACAAATTATTTTATTTTGTTTGAAATTATTTTTTCCTGATTAGGTTTAGAATATTTGTTTCTGAAGTTAAACTTCGGCTCTCCTTCATTGCGATTTTTATTTAGTAAAAATCGAACTCTGATATTTGCAGATCTTTAAAATAATATGTGAAGGTCGCTCGAGGTTACTTTTGATATGCTCCTTACTTTTAGGTGGGATTTGTTGGAAGTAGTAAGAAGGATATTCGTCAGGGATAATAGATTTTCATCTATGGAGAGGAGGTGAGAAGGAGTTATCTCATGGGATAATTAGAGACAGGAGAGGAAGGGGAACCATAGGAGGGAGTGAGAGGAAATGTTGCTATTTTTATAGAGGAGGGATGTATGGTGAATAGATTTCGAGGGAGGTGAAAGGAGGGTGTGAGGTGTCTATCTCCTAAGATAGAGGGAGATGGCAGGTTGGAAGAGTGATCTGGAGAGTACCAGAGGAGGGAGTGAGAGGATAAATGTCGAGGGAGGTGAAAAGGGGGGAGTGATGTATCTATCCCCTAAGATAGAAAGAGGTAGCGAGTTGAGCGGGTGTTTTTGATTTCGATTCTCTCCTGAAAAGAACTTAATTAGAGGAGGTCTGGTTCAGTTAGTCGTGGGAGAGGGGAGAAGTTAGTCAGTGTGTCGGCTGAGATGGCTGGTATGCCAGCTGTCTCAGCGGAAACGGACAGGCTGGTATGCCAGCTAACCATGTTGTACAGAGATAGGTCTAAGTTCTTGAGATGCGTCGTCAATTTGCCTCTGGCTGGCTTCCAGCTGGAGGATTTTGGCGTCCGAGAGAGAGAGTTCTGTAGAGTTGGCGTTGGTCACGGCAATGGCTTGCGCGTGAAAACCTAGGGCTGGCTACCAGCTGTAGGTACCTATGGCTGGCTTCCAGCTGTAGGGTTTAAGTGAAAGGGACTCTGGCTACCAGCTCCCAAACACTTCTGACGTTCTGCTCTGGGCCCGTGCGCGCCCTTTTAAAGGGGAGGCTGTGTGGGCGTTGCGTGGGAGTCGAGCGGAGAGGGTAGAAAATCGTTGGTGGGAGATGCGCGCGTCGAGCTACGCGCACGCTCTACTCGCGACTCTCGCCTCTACTCGCCCTGCCGGCTTGCTGACGTCACTGCTGACGTCACTTCACGGAGTACCTATTTCTCTCTCTCTCTTACTCGCAGGTCTAATTGCTAGTTGTTATATTTCTAAGATGGTTGCCTACTAAATGAATAAACGTCGTCTGCGAGAGTGTTTTAAATCTACGAATAAAGAGTCTTGCTCTACGCGAGCCGCGTATAACACTTTCCTTAAGAAATGTTGATTTGTAAAATATGAATATTGCTTGGTCTCAAACATTTTCTGTACAAACATTGAATTTTCAACTAGGAAGTACGAATTTTCATGAATAAAACAAAATTTCAACAAAGTAGTTCAACTTCTACCCACGCTGTAGAATTTTCAGTTAAAAAAGATCAGTTTTCAACAAAATTGTTAAACTTTCAACAAACTAGATGAATTTTCATCTAAAAATATGAATCTTCAACAAAAAATGATTTGTAAACAAAATGGATCAACAAAAATGTTCAAACAAAATAGTTGAATCCTCAAGCAAAGAATATTCATTTTGGACCGAAAAGTTGCATTTTTATCCAAGAAAGATGCAATTTATACTAAAATAGATGAATTTTCAAAATCGAAGAGACAAATTAAAAAACAATAATTGCAGTTTTGCCCAAAAAAAGTTTCAGATGACTTTTCGACACCAAAATATGAATGTTAATCAAAAAGTAAATTTTCTACGAAAATAATTGAATTTCCAACCTAAATAGACGAATTTTTAACAAAACAGTTGAATTTTCAACGCAAAAGGATGACCTTTCAATAAAAGTGTTGAATTTTTAACCAAATAGTTGCACTTTTATCCAAGAAAGATGCAATTTCTACAAAAAGAGATGAAATTTTAAATTAAAAAGACAAATAAGAAAAAAAATACTGGAATTTTCTTCCAAAAAAAGATTTTGGTTGACTTTCCAATGCGCCAAAATATGAACTTTGCAACAAGTTATTTTTATACGAAATAGTTAAATTTTCAACAAAACAGTTGCATTTTTATCCAAAGAAGATGCAATTTCTACTGAAAAAGATAATTTTTAAAATTGAAAAGACAAATTTTCCAAAAAATAGTTGCATTTTCAGCCATAAAAGATTTCCGTTCATTTTTTAATCCAGAAGAGGAATTTTCTACCAAAAAAGACAAATTTTTAACCCAGTAAGAGAATTTTCAACTAAAAAGGATAAATTTTGAACAAAGAACAAAATATTTCAATTGTAAGTTAGAGAAATAAGTTTTAAGTAGATAAAATGAATTTTTAACGAAATAGTTCAATTTTCAACCAAACAAATTAATTTTCTACCAAAAAGATTCAATGCGTATGAAAAAAAATCGACAAAAAATTTAGTGAAATTTTTATTTAAAAAAATTAATTTTAAATAAAAAAACTAATTTTCAACCAATGAAATGAATTTTTAAACAAAAAGATTAATTTTCGAAAAAAAAGAATAATTTGTAACAAAATTCAAGATAATACAGAAATTTTGAACCAAATAATTGAATTGTTAACTGCAAAAGATAAATATTCAACCGAAAATATAATAGGTAAATTTTTAGTACAAAGAATATTAACAAAATTGTTATATAAAAAAAAATCAACTGAAATGATGAATCATTAACCAAAAAAATGAATTTTTAACAAATAGTTTCCACTTCCAACAAAGTCCTTGAATTCTAAACCAACAAAGGTTTTTGAGTCACTATTTACGATTAGCAAAGATCTTGCAAATTTAATCGAATATTTATATCAGAAGAAAAATCCTGGTACCAAAGTCATCATCATGAAAATAATTTTCACATTTTTCTTACTTTTGAACTTTAAAACAAAAATTTTGATGCAAGCAAAATAATTTATTACATTGATGTGACAAATATGTCCAGATAACGCGGTAAATGGTGCCTTATAGAAAATTCGAATCACAAAAAATACAAAATAATACAAAAAACTTTTTCAATACAAAGACAAATAAAATTTTTTATTCGAAATTATAATTTTTCGAGCTGGAGAAGGAAAGGCAAAAGTTCTGTCGCACCCTATCCCCTTCCCAGCTTTATGATTACTTTACAAAAATTGTCAGAATTAGTCTGTTTGAAAATTTATGATGAAAAAGTCTTTTCTATTTATGCATCAACTTTGAATTATGTCGATGAAAATTCTTTTTAGTTTGAAACAGATGATTCAAATATTATAAATGAGCATAACTTTCTTAATCTCCAATAAAGTGTATTAATATTATAGACCAATCCATTTTCCTCGAATCAAGGAATCTTTTCCGTTCTTGCATCAACTTTAAATTATGAGAATAAGACATTTTCTACTATAAAAATCGAGAGATCTTTTATTTCCTGCATCAACTTTGAAATATGTTGAAGAAAAGAGTTTTACTATAAAAGACCGTGTTTTCAAATAGTATGCATTACCATACCTTCCTTACTCTTCAATAAAATGTATCAATGTTATAGGTCAATCGATTCATCTTAAATCAACACAACTTTTCTCTTCTTCCGTCAACTTTAAATTATGAGAATGAGAAAACTTTTGCTATAAAAATCGATTTTGAAAATATATATGTTACCATAACTTTCCTACTTTTTGATAAAATGTTCTATAAATGTAGGTCGATCAATTCTTCTCGAACCAAGGAATCTTTTATATTCTTGCATCAACTTTGAATTGTGAGAATAAGAAATTTTTTACTATACAAATCGATTTAAAAAATATATAAATTACCATAACTTCCCTACTCTTTAATAAAATGTGTTAATATTGTAGGTCAATCAATTCGTCTCAAAGCAAGGAATCTTTTACTGCTTGCATCAACTTTGAATTATGTAGAAGAAAAAAGTTTTACTGTAAAAAAAACTGTGTTTTCAAATATTATGCATTACCAGAGCTTCCTTACTCTCCAATAAAATGTATCAATGTTATAGTTCAATCGATTCTTCTTGAATCAACAGAACTTTCCTATTCTTGCATCAACTTTAAATTAGGAGAATGAGAAAATTTTTACTTCAAAAATCGATTTTCAAAATATATAAATTACCATAACTTCCCTCCTCTTTGAAATGTTTTATAAATGTAGGTCAATCGATTTTTGTCGCACCAAGGAATCTTTTATATCCTTGCATCAACTTTCAATTATGCTAATGAAAAAAGTTTTACTATAAAAAACCGATTTTCATAATATATATATTACCATAACTTCCCTACACTTTAATAAAATGTATTAATATTGTGTGAATATCGATTCGCCTCGAACCAAGGAATCTTTTATTTCTTGCATAAACTTTGAATTATGTCGAAGAAAAAAGTTTTACTATATAAAACCGTATTTCCAAATATTATGCATTACCATAGCTTCCTTGCTGTTCAATAGAATGTATCAATGTTGTAGGTCAATCAATTCATCTTGAATCAACACAACTTTTCTATTGTCGCATCAACTTTAAATTATGAGAGTGAGAAAATTTTTGCTATAAAAATCGATTTTGAAAATATATATGTTACGATAACTTCCCTACTCTTTAATCAAATGATTTATGAATGTAGGTCAATCGGTTCTTCTCGAACCAAGGAATCTTTTATATCCTTGCATCAACTTTGAATTATGCTAATGAAAAAACTTTTACTATGAAAAACCGATTTTCAGAATATATAAATTACCATAACTTCTCTACTCTTTAATAAAATGTAATAATATTGTAGGTCAATTGATTCGTCTTGAACCAAGGAATCTCCAAATTTCATAAATTTATCTGCAACAATTTTCAAGTTATCGTGATCACAAACAAGTGTGACATTCACACTCGCACACACACATCCACACAAACATCCACACACATCCACACAAACATCCTCACACACAGATCCGGAAAATTTCTTAGAACATGGTATTAGACATTTTTAAATTGAGAAAGGTTTAATTAAATGAATTTAAAATTTTTGGAAAATGTTACCATTACAAGGCTTCCTCTATGAGGAAGAAAAATTTAATAAAATAACGCCTTTTTCCATTTTCAAAAGATTGTCTTCTGACTGTTTACACAAGGTTCAGAAAATCAGAAATTTTTCGAAATTACAATGAATCAATAATTTTGTAAATTTTTCTAGTTCCCTATAGAAAAATGCAATTATTCAAGAAAGCATGGGTTTATAAGAAATATGTTTCTTTTCATCATTGCCTTTTAAGTTGTGATTCACCATTTCTAATTTTTAAAATCACGCGACAAAAATGTTCTTTTTTTCGAAGGTTTAGGAATTCGAGGACAAGGTCGAAAAACACTTTTACCTTTATTCAGTAAATAAGTGGAAATATTTTCTACTTGTAAATCGGCTAAGTCATGCCTCCGGGATCATGATACGTTATTTACAAATTATTGCTCAAAACTAGAACAACAGGAAATATTTTCACAACTCATCTATTTTGGCTTACTTTATTCACGACACAAATAATTTCTTTAATGAATTAATTTAAAAAGTTCAAAAACTTAAAAATTACTCAATAATTTATAAAAAAATGGAAAGAAATTGTAAATAATAAAGCTAACAACCCAGGATTTTGACAATACCAATACAGAAGTGAATTTAATTAAAAAAATAAGCATTTGAATTATTCAGCCACGCAGAAATAAATAAACCAGACCTGGGCAGCTATTTGTAGTACTCGGAAATTAGAACAATTTATACTTACGAATTTTTTTGATAAAAAGAAAATTATCAGATTTATAGCATTTTCAAAATAAAAAAAAGGAACATTTTAAATCAAAGAACGTATGATATGAAAAAAAAGTCAGGAGAAGATAAACGTTCCTTTTTAAGAGACCTACAATATTATCATAACAAATTTTTGAATTTTCTTTAAAAATCAAAAATTCAAATTTTGATCGCACAAAAAATAATGAAAAATCGATAATTCCATTTTCCGGTCAAACCATGCAAGATATGAAAAAAGATGAATCAACAAAAATTGTGCACTCGAAAAAAAATTATACATTTTTTAAATCAACAAAAACAAAAAGTTCTATTTATGAAAAATCAACATCAAAAATAAAAAATAAAAAAATTTTTGGACAAACGACACAAGAGACAAAAAAATGTAAAGACGAAAGTCGTTCACTCAAAAAGAGCTACACATTTGTTATAAAATATTTCTCGATAGGATGCATTGTTTTTGTTTCATTCTGAAAAAAACAACATTAAAATTGAAAAATTTAATTTTTGGACAAAAGACACAAACTATGAAAAAAAATGAATTGAAAGAAGTTGCTCATTAAAAAAAACTAGAAATTTTTCATCATTAATTTTTTTATAGGACAGGTAAGTTTTGTTTTAATCGTAAAAAGTAACATTGGAAATAAAAAAAAAATTAAATTTTTTGGAAAAAGATACAAGGTATGAAAAAAAATTAATGGACAAAAGTTGCTCACTCAAAAAGTATCTACAAATTTTTTATTAATATTTTTAAGATAGAACGAGTAGACTTTCTTTTAATCGTAAAAAACAAGAATAAAAATAAAAAAATTAAACTTTTGGAAAAACGACACAAGAGACGAAAAAATGTAAAGACAAAAGTTGTTCAACCAAGAAAAATATATAAATTTGTAATAAACTATTGTTATAAAAATATATTAAAAACGAAAAAATTACCTTTTTGGAAAAAGGACAGAAGCAACAATACATATATATATTATAATATATAATATATATAATAATAATATATATATTATAATATTATTATTATTATATGTATTTTATTTGATATAATATAATAGTGTTGCATAATGTAGAAAAGTTCTCATTGTGGACAAAATCGAGTGCGAAGCACAAGATACGTGATGAAAATGTGTTCGTTAAAGCCAAAGGAGCTCTAACAAAAGAGAATTCACAATCACCAAATTTTAATTCGTTTGAATCTAGGACCTATCGACCAATGGCCAGAAGATCTTTCAAAGATGACATCTGAGTTAAAATTGTAGCAACTTTAATGATTTCAAATTGTAATTACGAGCCTCTAATTCCAAATGATTGCAAAAGGCGTGTATTAGTTTTCCAAAAAGTTAACAAGTATATTGAAAATACTTTCCACATTTTCAAAATCTGTCTTTTTTTTATTAGTATATAATATTATAAATATTATTGCACTTACCCACAGAATCAAGCAGGAAAACTGCGAAAGTGAGGAGTAGAGTTCCCTTAAGAATCTGCATTTCAATAGAAGGATGTCGGTAGATTGAATGCTAAATTGGTACTAAAATCACTGTATTTTATACTGACGATTTTTAGGCTTCACTAGAAAATTTGTCATGATTTTTAGAATTTACGAAACCTTTGTCATAGACAGAAAAATACATTGTTGGCAAAAAGAAGGTCTTATGGTTTATATAGCACATGCTATGATTACTTCCTATATACTGATAAGATGATACCACGCTCTTTACATATTCACGTTGAAAGTAAAACATAGAAAGAATATGAGAAGAATATTTTTAAGAATATATTTTCTTTGATTTACACAAAATTTTATTCTGGGAATAATGGAAATAATGTATCAATTATTTTTAATCAATAAATTGCAAGTTTATCATAGACAGCTGAGTGACTAGCCACGTTTTGCTCTAGTTGTTGATCAATAAATATTTACAATATATCAAAATCAATTTTTGCAGTCACTCGAAAAAATGAATTCAAAAAAAGAGAATGAAAAAGGTAGATTTTTCTTATTTATTTGATTTTGATGTAGATGCAAACAGTGAAAAAAATGTCGAGTTTTTTTAAGTTCATTTTTTTTCTTCCAGATAAATGTTTTTCTTATTCTTTTCATTCCTTGGATTTAATGCACCGCGGTATATGAAAGATAAAAGAATTGTTCACTTGCGAAGTAAATTTTTATAAACAACTTGTATTAACAAATACTCCAGTACATTAGGGGTTATTCGTCTTCAAACTTGATTTCTGCTCTGAAATCGCTTGCTTTCCTAATTTTCATATCTTTTGCAGTCTACAAGGCCACTGGAGCTTACAAATTTCTTTAGTAATATACGATTTATGTATTCAGTTTGCTCGACATTCTTCGCAGGTCTTCGATTGCCTCTGCCATAACAACTTGATAATCTTCAAACGCTAACCCACGCAACCTCACTGTCCCGGGACCCACACCTTCTTCGTCGTAAACGGCCATTCTTAAACACTTGTCCATGTGACTACTTTGCTTCTTTTGAAGTATGTTCAGAGCACAATATATGTGGATCGGGGGGGGGGGGGGGGTAAATAAGAAGTTATTCTGTGCAAATTATTCCTTGAACCTTCCTTAAGAGGTGAACAGACTTTGCTTTACACAAAGTTAATAACAAGTACTTCTTCATTCCATTTTTTCGAAAACCGAGCTGTGTAATGGAAAGTTAACTTGATTTTTCAACCACAATTTCACGTTTTCTATTCTAAAATTTTAGAAGCATGGAAGTATTGCGAAACTTGAAGAAAATCCAAAGCAGTATCAAGTAAATCTCTAAGAATGGCTCTCTTCGACGAGGAAGGTGTGGATCTGGGAATAGTGAGGGTGCGTGGGTTAGCGTTCGCAGATGATAAGATTGTTATAGCAGACTCAATTGAAGACTTGCAAAGAATGTTGAGCAGACTGAAACAAGTAGGAAGAACTTGAGCCTCAGAATTATCTTAAATAAAACAAAAAATTATTTTCTGTTGAAGGAAATCATAAATAATACATTACTGAAAAAATTGCCAAGCTCCAGTGGCCTTATAAACTGCAAAAGATATGGCAATTAGGAGAATTATGCGTGGAAAAATATTTTGTTAGTCTCAGAAGATTCGGGAACATTTTAGATGACTGTTTTTATGGAAAATGGTGAAAAAGTCACTTGTATCATTTTGTTAATAGTCATGTAAGGTCTTCGAAGTCCGATATTCGTATAAAAGTACGTTTTTCAATTTGTTCTATCATTTTCTACCACTTCCAAAAATCTAAAATAATTTGTAATAAATACCTGATATGTGAGCAAACTGTGTGACTTTTTTCGCTTATGTATATATTTTTGTTTCAGAGAACATTCGACTTGAAATATGTGAATGTATGTCAAAATTTAAATTTCGCGTCAAAAATTGTTGAAAAAATTGATCAAATGTATTTATAAGAGATCTTTAATTTGTCTTCAGGTTGATGAAAATCCTTAAAAAAAAATTGAGATACACGCAAAAAAACTGGAAAACCGTAAACGTGACCTTGAAAGATCATCTTGAAGTTTCAAAGGCTCAAGTTTTCTTTTTTTAATGTATACATAGGATCAAGTCTGGTTGTATGAGGCTCAAGGGCACTTTTACACTCATCTGGCTAGGCCCTTTGTCAAGGTTACGCAGGGCGTCCTTTAGGGTGCAGTGACCGCGAGATAGTTCTTACGAACTACAAGTCCTATCTTGAGAACCTTGATGGAGAACGTCTCATCAGGTCTAAGAGCTAACTCATTTTTCCGCATCTGGCGATGCAATTCGACAAACACAATCATACTTACTCATGCGAATGCTTCTGTTTTATAAAGGAATCTTTGCACAACTCAGATTATCCAATATACAGGGTGCGGCATAGAAACTTGCTGATTTGCTTTTGGCGCCAAGCGCCGAGGAGAGGTCGGTTGAGGGTGGGGAGGGCCTCATTCAGTAGGGGACGTCCTGAATTTTCGTTTTTCCAACAATCAGTCGACATCATGCACTGGACGAAGGAGCAGCGCGCATTTGCCTGCGAGGCTTACTTTTCCAACGGTCGTTCCATCATCGCCACTCTAAGTGCCTTCCGTACTCGGATCAACATTTATCCTGCAGGTCCCGTTCCTGGCCGGCAGTCGGGTTGTCCAACCCTGAATGTTTCCATCCACGGAACAATCGACTGCCGGCCAGGAACGTCACCGGAAGGATGAATGTTGAACAGAGTACGGAAGGTAGGTTGAGTGACTATGATGGAACGACCTTTGGAAAAGTGAGCCTCGCAGGCAAATACGCGCTGCCCCTTCGTATAATGCATGATGTCGACTGACTGTCCAGGAAACAAAACTTCAGGACGTCCCCTACTGAATGAGACCCTCCCAACCTCATCCGACCACTCCTCGCCGCTTGGCGCCAAAAACAAATCAGCAAGTTTCTGTGCCGCACCCTGTACAATTGTACATGTATGCCGAATTCTGATTGACCGTGGAAAGAATGATTCCATTATAAAAGAGAGATTTAGGCTTTGCTACCTTGATAATGAGAGTTTGTACCATATTTTGTCTGATTGTCCGGCTTGTCGGCACTTGTTTGAGTCTACATGTCCTACAATCCCTAAAGATGTTCAAACCTTTCTCTATTAGGAAGCAAACTTATTTATATACCCGTAGTACTTTGCAACAGTATTTTTAGTTTTTATTAAGAAAAATTACATGTATTTCTCATATATATATTATTGTCTCATCTAGCATTGAGATTCGTCGCGTGAGCCTTGTACCCATCGTTGGAATCGTTGCAAATGTGTTTTGGCTTGTGGTTTTTGGATTTCTGGTGGGTTTGCTGTTTGATGTAGGAGCTGTGACACTTGATACCAATTTCTCACATCTCTGTTTGACTTCGAGCGTCCGTTCTCTATGAATAGGTGTATAGGTCGGGGATTGGGTTTATCATCAAGTACCGCGTATGCTCTTCCTCCTGATTCAAACTTTTCAAGAACTTGGATGTTATTTCCTTGATATCTCTTGACCTTATTTCGATCATATCTATATGACTTATACTCTGATTCTGTAAAAAATAAAGTTTTGTAACGCTTACGCAGATATATTAGAAAATCACTTAATCATTTATATTTACATATTCATTTTTATTTACATATTCCAGGCCTAAATTGTTAGTCCTGTTTCTTAATAGGATAACTTCGTGCTGGTATGTTCATTGTAAAGCAAACGAATCTGTGTTCTTACCAGAATTCTCATTTTAATACCTCAAATTAGCCCTAAAAAATACTTTTTGTTTACAGTGTTGTTTCTAATAAAGGTCACTCAAGGTTAGTTTTTTTAATAAATGCTGATTTATAAGAAATAACTGAGGGGTTGAGGTACAGAACTAGATAACGAACAAAATCGGAATTTCGTTAGGAACTGTTCAAAATATATAAAATTCTAAAAACGTCTAAAATTTTTAACTTTCTAAAATTTTCAAAATGTCTAAAATCGCTAAAATTTTCACAATTTATTAACAATTGAAATATTATCAAAAATTTCTAAACTGTTCAAAATTTGTGAAACTTTTTAAAATTGATAAAATTTTTAAAAATGTTAAAACAATTTTCAAATCATCAAAATTGAATCAAAAATTTTTGAAATTTTTGAAAATTTTTGGTACTATAATTTTCGCGGTGAGGGGGTCGATTAATGCAAAATGCGTGCTCAAAGATGCATTATGTTTTATTATTTGCGTATGAAGTGACTTTTTACTCCTGAAAACTAGAACTTTAGCCCCGCTCCATAGGAATGAGAAAGAGCTGAAATCATGCATGTCGTATAAGAATTTGATTTTTTGAAAAATTTACTTGTCGTGATGTCTGACTCATCTTACTCTATTTAAGTACATGGCTGACCAGAGCAGGTCACTACCACTTGAAAAGGCGCCGCTTGCGATTATGGTGCTAATGACTTTTTTATTCGATAACTCACACAACCTGGACGTCCAAACGTCAAAAGAGTGTTTCCAACGCGACCAAACGACATCCAAACGATTGGTTCATTCAAACAAAATTTAGTTTGCAAGCAGGACCATACGATTCCATTAAACAAAAGTTGGATATTTTATGGTTGTTGTGCTAACTTCACGGACATGATATATGGTAAGAGAAGAAACGCAAAGGGATAAATTAAGAACTGGAGTGGAAAAGAGGACATGGTAGTTTGAGATGAAGCTAAGGGAGGGAAGGGGAAGAGAGTTAGCGAAAAAGTATTTAAAGGTGGTAGAAGAAAGGAGAAGAAGGGCGATACAACTAACAAGATGGGAAGAAGAAGGAGGGAGTTTCTTAGTGCTAGAGATAGAGCAGAGGAGAATGGAGTAAGCTATGATGAATTGGAGACAAGGGACAGGGAAAGACAATTAATGGAAAGATGGAAAATGATTGAGGAATCCAAATATAATATATGGTAGAATCTGATAAAAATAAGGATCACCAAAGACTTTAGAAAAGGGATGGAAAGGAAGAAGATGGAACAGAATAGCAAAATGAAGATTGGGAAACGAGGTCAGGGAAGGGATGTATCGGGAAAAGAAAGAGAACCTGCAGAATATGTGAATGGGAAGAGGAAACATGGCAGCATGTATGGGAAGGATGTAGAAGAGGAATGGATGATAAAGGAAGTTGACAAGAGAATGTGATAAAGATTCTAGGGGAGGATGGAATTTGTGAGGAGTGGCTCAAGGAGTTGGAGAGGGCTAGTAAGGCAAATGAGAATGAATGAAACTTCTTCAGATGGGATCCTATTTGTTGAAAATACTAATTACAATATTGTTTTAAACTTACTTATAAAGTGAGAAAGACCCAAGAATATAAAAAGTAGAATTTCCGGGAAAATATTCATTTTTCCGAAATCAGTCAAAAAACTAGGAAACTGAATTCAATTTTTGAAAACATTCGTATGACCGATGCCTGAGTACGTGACTTTCGTACATACTCAATTTTAGGCCTTCTATATGATAAGAACGCCTTATTTACTATTGAAAAAAGATAGAGTCGAAGGAGGAAAATTTTTAATTCCAGATCTGAAAATTTTCCATATTTGATACATTTATTACACATAGAACCTTCAGAATTATTAATGAGAATAATGTGCGTGTTACAAATTGCATGTTCGAAGCGATACAAACAAAAATTAGAATCATTTTCTTCATCTTTTAAGTTTCTGTCTCGTTTACATAAAAATTTAAACAAAGATGAAGAAATTTAATAAGTTATTCAAAAGCGTAATCACATTCCACTGATGGGGCTAGATGTGTTTTCAGAAATGGTTTGATTAACTAAGCCGTAGTCGATAAGAGACTTAAGAAACTCAAAATCATTGTTTGACGCAGGAATAGTTAAACGTGTTGAAACCCAAGTTTTCACAAACAGTTTCCCTATGAGAATACACTTTGTAGTCAAGAAAAACTGTTGCAGAAAAATAAATCTTGTGAAAGAGTAAAGGAATCCATCGATCATTAGAAAGGGAACAGAAAACTGATACTGCTGATGACTGGAAGAATCTTCCAGAAACAGAACAACTAGTTCAACGAACTCCTTTGAATGTTTTTCAGGATGCGTTTCTTCAAGCTGTTGTTTTAGAAAGCTCAAAATGCTTTCCCTGTAATCAGATGTGGCTCGTTAGGGATCTTAAAGTTTTGAAAAATATTAATTAGCTTCTATTCTAGACAAACAAGCTTCATTTTTCCAACCTGTACCAGAGGCAGTTGTGTCAGAAGTTGCTTCTGCCTGTACTTCACCTGATCCGGAAGTTAATTTCGCTACTCCTAATCCCAATTGTTGATGAAATAAAAGTTCAGGTCAGGACGCAAAAACAGAAAACCTATCCACTATTGCTCTGCCCGAATCATCTGACATCATTCACTTGTCCCAATGAATTGTTAACTTTTCATAAGGTTCGGATTAATCTCTAAGTTTTCGAGCATGATCATCTCGTATGCGCTCACGATGCCTCTTGATTTTAGATAGGTTGGCATTATCATCTTCTATATCATGACCCAATCAGCAAACAACGCTAGCAATTACTACTTTAGCCATTCTGTCGCTGAGTTTCACAACAAGCAAATTTCTTAATTATCTCCGTGTCTAAGGTTAATGTTTCCCTGTGATGTAGGGTACGAAAAACCGACAAATTCATAATTTGTAAGTATTTCCTTTATCTTTGGCATCTGCAGATTTTTTGTAGAACTTTGATAGGTTTGCAGCAATAGCGATCTGTTATCGAAGAAAAATCACTATTGTGGCAAGTACTGATGATAATACACATACGTATAAAATTACAGTATTTGGCCAATTTTTAAGAAAATCAGAAAGAAGCGTTCGATTTAACTCGACTAGAAAATGTAACTTTCAAACATACGACGAATTTATTTTATGATTAATATTTTTCCTTCCTCATAGAGGAAGCTTGGTAATGGTAACATTTTCCAAAATTTTTAAATTCAATGGTAATGCATAATATTTGAAAATGCGCTTTTTTATAGTAAAACTTTTTTCTTCATCATAATTCAAAGTTGATGCAACAACATAAAAGATTCCTTGATTCAACACGAATCGATTGACCTACAATATTAATACATTTCATTAAAGAGTATGGAAGTTATGGTAATTTATATATTTTTAAAATCGATTTTTTATAGTAAAACTTTTTTCATTAACATAATTCAAAGTTGATGCAAGAACATAAAAGATTACTTTGTTGGAAACGAATCGATTGACCTTCAATAATAATACATTTTGTTTAAGAGTAGGGGAGTTATGTTAATTTATATAGTTTTAAAATCGATTTTTATAGTAAAAATTTGCTCATTTTCATAATTTAAAGTTGATGCAAGAACAGAAAAGATATGTTGATTCGAGACGAATCGATTGACCTATAATATTGATGCATTTTATTGAAGAGTAGGGAAGTTATGGTGATTTATATATTTTTAAAATCGATTTTTTATAATAAAACTTTTTTCATCAACATAATTCAAAGTTGATGCAAGACCAGAAAAGATTCCCTGATTTGAGGAAAATCGATTGATATACCATTAAGCCATTTCCCTTTCAGGGTAGGCGTGACACTACCCGATTCGAGTAGTGTTTCTAGGTTAGTTTCTTGTAGTAAATAACTACAAGTGTGGGCTCACCACACCCACGATGTGCCAACAGCACTCAGTTTTCTCGAATGGTCACCCATCCAAGTACTAACCGCGCCCAACGCTGCTTAACTTCAGTGATCTGACGAGAACTGGTTTTTTCAGCGTGGTATGGCTGTTGGCCATATCTATAATATTAATACACTTTATTGAAGATTAAGGAAGTTATACTCATTTACAATATCTGAATCATCTGTTTCAAACAGAAAAACTTCTTTCATCGACATAATTCGAAGTTGACGCATGAATAGAAAAGACTTTTTGATAATAAATTTTGAAATAGAATAATTCTGACTGTTCTAATTTTTCTTACCTCGATAAGGGTGCTGTATGAGCGCCGAAAACTTGGTAAATATTATGAATGTTTTTGTGTTGTAATTTTATAATAATAAAAATAAAAAGGACGAAAGAAATAAAAAAAGAGAAGGAAGGGGATTTGGTTGGTTGTCTTCTCATTTTTCTTTCCTCTTTTTTATTTTTTGTCCGAGAAGAAAGGAAATTTTTGTTTAGAAAATTTTTTTCTTTTTTTTTCAAATTACAATAAGAGCATTTTATGTTGATTGTCCAAATTTGGTCGTTGGATTCTTGTTTTTATTTTGAGGAGTTCTATAAATTAACTTGAGTATTGAACGTTAAATAGGATTTTGAATTTGATTTTTATTTAATTTGAAATTCTTAAATTGAATAATATTCTTAAATGAAACTGGTTTCAAAATGAAAATGTTTACAATTAAACTCCGACATTTTAAATCAGTCGAAATTAAATAAAATCCAATTTTACGTTTAAAAACTAAATTTGAAAATTAAAAATGTGTTTTAGTCTTTGATTTTTTTTATCTGTTTTTTTGTTGTTGTAATTAGTCTTATTAAATTAGTTTATTGAAATTAGTGTAATAAGTGTAATTTCTAAAAGGACCAAATTGTGTATGTGAATAATTTGAAAACGAAGGATTTAAAATTATAATATTGTAGACTAAATTTCATTAACCCTTAGTGGTCACACTGGGTCGAGATGACCCCAGGCAATTTTAGAGTTGATGCAGCTTCCAAGATATGTTTTTCATAAATTTTTTACTTTTTATAAATGTAATAATTTATAAAATATTTTTTTTTTAATTAAAAAAACTTTTTCATTAAGTTTCATTAAGATTGACACTATTTCAAGAGTAGAACCCAGAAAGTTTTTTTGCTTTATCTCAAAAATTGAAATTTTTAGAAATTTTGTAATAAAAAGTAAAATTTTTCAAAATTTTGTTTTTCTTTCGTTTTTTCAATATTAAAAATTAAAAAAAGATTCGAAAAACGATTGGATTGTAAAGAAAAAGTCTTAAACTTAATTTTCATGCAAGGTTTGAGCCGATATATCGAAAAGAACGCAAATAGCAACCGTTTTAGATTTAGATTTTTTAGATTTCTGGGAAAACTGAAAGTCATTCACGTTTTATTTTAGAAGAATTACTTTAAGTTTTGAAGATTTCACAATATGTCGAAAAAGAATCTGGAAAATAGTGGGAAAACTTATTTAATTTTGCAGAATTTAGAAAAATTTTAGGAAAAACGAATTGTTTCAAGAGGCATCCAGAAGTTTTGAAAATATTAGAAAATAATTCAAATCTTGAGAATTTTGAAAGCTTTTAAGAGAATGAAAAAATGTCTCAAGATTGCTAACAGAATTTCAAATGCTTTTTATTTTTAAAAATTAATTCTCAAAGAATATTGAAAAAAAATTTAAAACATTTTGAAAGATTTCGAAAATTGTCAAAAAAGCATCTGTAAGATTTTAAGGCAATTTTTTGAATTCTGAAAGATTTTTCCAAATCTTAGGAAAAATTTAAGTCTGTATGAAATATAATTAGGAACTTTAGAAGTTTCGAAGAGAGAGATTAAAAATATTTTGAAATTTGCGAAAATTCATGACTTATTTTTAAATTTCTTCTGAACATCCAGAAGCCCTAAATATCTTTTAATCGGATTCGAGTTTTTCCTAATATTTTGTAAAATCCAATAATGAAAAAAAGTTTCTTTCAAATATTCTACATTGTTTTTCAATACATCTGAAATTTTCAAAAATCTTTTTGGAATTTCTTAACAATCGTAGGAAAATTATATTTATATAACTTAAAAAACAAACCGATAATACTTATTTCCTCAATCCCTTTTGCACGGTCAATAAAATTTAAAAACGCTTTGATTAAAAACTTTTAAAATTGAAATTAAAATTTTTTTTATTCAAAAGCTCAATAATTTAAACGTATGAAATGAAACATATTCACACTCTATGATTAAAAAATTTGATTATTGATTGAATGAATTTTGGATTTGTATTGATTTATTAAAAAATATTGAAAAATCTATATTTTGTTGAAAATTTTTTCAAATCTTTTTAAATTTCAAATTATTTTCACAATTTTTTCAAAACATGTAAATATTTTTTAACGGATTCGAATATTTCCTAAAATATTAAAGAAATCTTACAAAATTTCTGAAATTTTGCAGATATTTTTTAAACAATTTTGGGAATCTTTTGAAATCCTTCAAAACATTTTCGTAAAAGTAATTCTTCAAAATACAAAATAATCATTAATTTCCCTAGGAATCTTGAAAAGCTTTCTTATTTCATAATCTTTCACAATTATTCCTAAAAATCTTCCAATTGCTGCATATTGTTATGGATACGTAAGAATTACTAAAAATAATTACATGAATTTTTCAAACAATTTATCATCTTTTTTAGCAATTTTCTCTTAGAATAGAGTAAGAAAGTCGCGGTTTTTCTGAATCTTTTAACTTTGTTCAAATTTTCAGTGAACGCGAGGCAATAACCAATCAAATTCAACAGAAATTATGGTTTAAACACTTTATTATTTATAATAATATTCTCTTAAAATGAGGCTAGGAAGCTGCATTTTTTTAATTTTGCACTTTTTATCAACTTTTCACTGAATGTGAGGTAAAATTCAATAAAAGTCAACAAAAATAATTAATAGTTCAAATAATAATTGATTATTATTTTCAATCATATTTTCTTTAAAGAATGATACAAAGTTGTGGTTCATTTCTGAAATATTCCACTCTTTGTACAATGTTTACTTAGAGCAAGGTAAAAATAATTCTAATCTAAAAAACAAAATTTTCTAAGCAAATTATTATTGTTTTTAATTATCTTCTCCTATAGTGATGCTAGATAGTTAAGGTTTTTTTCTGAAATTTTCCACTTTCTGTTATCTCTCGACTTAGAGTTAGGTAATGATTAATTGAGGTTAGAAAAAAAAATTGTTTAGAAGATTGGTTATTGGTTTTAATAACATTATCATTAAATAATGCTAGAAAGTTGCGATTTTTTTTGAAAATTTTTACTTCTTGTGAATATATTTTTCTGAAAGAAAACATATATTTGTAATATTCTTCAAAATCTTTTATATATATCATATTAAATGTTAATTTTTCTTGAAGTAGTCACTGCGAGCCCTTTTACCTACATTATTACTAATATTGATATTTCTCAAATCCTACAAAATTATATTTTTTGTAGAACTCTATGACTCTTTAGAAAAAAACCACAGTCTAACAATTTTTTAAAAACTGGTTGGAACTGACATTAAGAAAAAATTCATTTAATTTAATTCCTTGAAAAATTTACTTGTCAGGGTGTCTGACTCACCGTACTATATTTAAGGACATGGCTGACCAGAGCAGGTCACTACCACTTGAGAAGGTGCCGCTCGCGATTATGCTGCTAATGAGTTTTTTATTCGCTAACTCACACAACTTCGACGTCCAAACGTCAAAAGTGAGTTTCCAACGCGACCAAACGATTGGTCCATCCAAAGAAAATTTAGTTTTCTAACATGACAAAACTACCTGAAGTAAAAATTAACAATTTCTATCATTATTGAACGCTGTTGTGGAATACTGGTTGTACAAATGATTTAAACTATATTTTTTGCAACGAAAACATTAACTTGTTTTCAAAAATGAAAAAAAGTTTTAAAAATCTAACATTTTTCTGTGAATTATCACTATGCCTCAAACGTTTCAGTGAAGTTCACCTTATTAACAAATTAAAAAACAAAACTATTATTATTTTTTAAAAAAGCGTTCCCTCACTATTTTTTTATTTCGTTAGATAAAAACCCTTTTCTATTAGGAAGTACACTTATTTGTTGCCTACGAGGAAGTAAAGTTAACATAAAATGAGCACAAGTAAATACGAAAACAGTAAACACACCTCTAGTGCTTTGCAGCAGTAAATACAGTTTTTATTCAGGAGAATCATATATATTTTTCGCTTCGAACGAATGTTTCAGTTTCTCATTTTTTGATGACAACGCAACTAATTTCTTGTAGCAGAAATCCTGATTTGACTGTACTAAGACATAATCTTGAAAAGCATTGAAAGTGTCAATTTTTTATGTCAGCCAAAAAAATCCCTCCATGAGAATAATTACGCTTATAGTACTTTGCATCATTATTTTCAGTTTTTATTCATGAAAATTACATATATATTTTTTATATGTATATTATTTGTTCCCTCTGTCTAGAGATTCGCGTGGTGGGCCTAGTCCCCATCGTTGGAGAGGATTCACAGGTGGTTGGACTCGTGGTGCCCGGGCTCGTGGTGGTTGGACTTGTGGTAGTTCAGCTAGTGGTATTCGTAGGATGCGTGCTACATCACGCCAACCCCTCACTTACGCGTACTGACGATTACTAAGCTTTTCCGGAAACATTGTCACACATATTAAGATTTACATAACCTTGATGATAGACACACATTCGAATACATTTCAAACAAAAACGAGGTCTTAAGGTTTATGTGGCACGTTCTACACGGTATAGAATTGAGCTGGGACAGGGATATCATTTCTTGTTATATATCTAAACATTTAGCTGAAAACGAACGAAGGAATTTGAAAAGTATCCTGGATCAGCGATCTTGGACCATTTTCCGTATACCAGGGATATCATATAGTCGCTACACATAACACATATAGAGGTCCATCAAGCTAGCACCTCCACAATCAAAATTCCAAAACAGTTTTCTATTTGAAAAGCGCCAACAACCAATTTCCAAAAACTACCCAAACTAGGTGGCGTAAAGCGTCTATAACGCCCATGTGTTGCATGAAAAAAAATTGTACGAAATATAATTGTAGCAATGCACGCGATTCTTCGAACCTTGAGTACATTCAAATAAGGCTCGTTTCAAGTTACCCAATCTCTGTTTGATCTCCTATTTCCTGAAAAACTTGAAAGAAGACAACGCATTTTAGAACTTGGTTCTTATTTTTATTGAATAAATTGTCACCTAGCCGACGTTACCACTCCCCGTACCCGACCTTACATAGCGCCCTACCCTATTTTTTACAGCGTGACCTACCCGATTCCACTACGTTCGCTAGCTGACTTAACCGGGTGCGCTACTTGACTATACCCTGTACCCTAGCTGATTTTACCCCGTACCCAAGATAACTTAACCACGTACACTATCAAAGTTCACCTCTATCCTAGTCAACTTTACCTCGTGCCCTTGGGAAGGAAGGGAGGGGAAGTTACTCAATGATTATCTGAATAGGCTATCTATTTATTCATATTTGCCTTTTGTAGGCTCATGACGCCTACTTTGAGTAATTTTTTTCCACAATACTAGTTTTCAAAAACATTTTTACCATGAGTCAGAAGTTTTTTATTCGTCTAAGGCATAGTGATACTTCACGAAAAAAGTGTCATTTGAAAGAATCGTATTGTCCCTCGAATGACCTTGAAAATTGACCTTAAGGTAAAAATTAATAGAACCATTAAATGACCCCCTATGTTCTGTAAAATTTTTGTCTGAACAATTTTTTTGTAGATGGAGTATCTTAAGAAATTTTTGGATCCATAGATTAAAATGGGTCACCCTGTATATGCTCTACAAGGATGGAAAAACCCTTTCCCTAGCTGCTCGTGGGAACAACACTGAAATCACCAAAACACCAAAATGTTGTAGATGCGGTTCAAAACGATCGAACGCGCAGAGGACCCGACAATGGGTCGGCAAACAATGCCGATCATCCTAGAGTTTGGGGTGCTGAAAATAATTTAGATGGAAACACGACGACGAACCGGCGAAACGCCCACATTGAGTGGACGGATAAACTCAGGGATGGCGTGCTAGACTGCTACGATGCCAGCATTATCCCTGTTCACGGAGGCTTTATGGCGCGTATGCACACTCTGTGGTGTCAGAAACACCCAGACCTTCAGCAGGTTTCGCATCAGTCTTTGCGAAATCAAGCCGTCAACCTCCGGAAAAATGGATATGTACGCGGAGCGCTTCCCCAACCGCTGCTTAATCAAGCTGCAGACGGAGATGAGAAAGCGACATTAAGACCAACCGCAGAAAGCAGGCACCTTCTGGGAGATGATCGAAATTTCAGTACAAGGAGGAACATTAACATGCAAGTCCCTCCTAAGCCCCAAGATCTGGATGAAATGGATGCCTGCCTGCGTAGAGATATCTCGCAAGAGTCCTCTGGACCATCAATTGCTCAGTTCATGGTGCTGCGAGAGCTTTGGCTAATTCAAATCGAAGGCCAAAACCGACGATGGATCAAGAGACCAAAAGACGCTTGTATCAACCGAACAAGAAGATTGGATGGGCAAGATAGAATGCGTCCCGTGTTCAGTGTGTGATTGACTACATAACATCTGGTAGACCGTTCACGGAAAGCGTTTGAAAGTTTGCCCAAGAACTAAAGATCTTGAATCACATACTAAAAAAAAGGCAAAGCTGCTGACAATCAAGCAGCATATTGTTGACAAAATACGGCTGTTATCTAACGCAAGGAGGAGAATAGAGAAGAAGGAGAGATGGATCAAGGAGAATCAACAGTTTCTCGCTGACCCATCGCGCCTCTTCTTCGATCTCCCTGTTTCTGTAAAAAATCTACCCAAGCCGAAGGAGGTAGAGACTTTTTGGAGAGAGGTGTACAAGATCCCGAAAACACTAGAGTTGAAAGAAGATACTGACAATATCATCCGCTTCAAGGAGTTTTGCGACAACCTCATAAAATCTGAGGAGGAATGTCCACCAGTCACTGCCGAAGAGGTGAAAAAAGCACTTAGAGGCACGATCAACTTTACCGCTGCTGGATCAGATTGTGTCAAGAACTTCTGGTGGAAGAAGTTTACTTTTACACACCAACATTTGGCCCGCATATTCACCTCATATTCACAGTCGGAGATGCCCATTTCGCAGTGCCTGGTGTTAGGACGCACTATACTCTTGCCGAAAAAAGGCAACTTGTCCAACCCAGAGAATTACAGGCCAATAACTTGTTTGAACACACTGTATAAGATCTTTACAGCTGTCCTAAACAACAGGATTGTTCGACGAATTGAGGCTGTATGGCAAAAGATGTACGAACAACGTGGCTCGAAACAAGGTGTAGCAGGCTGTCGAGAGAACCTGCTAATTGTCAGGTGTGTCTGTAAAGACGCTGCAGCCCATCAGCGCGTCCTGTCAATGGCCTGGGTTGACTACCGGAAAGCTTTTGATTCAACCTCTCGCAGACTTATCATCTGTCTGTTGGAAAGCTTGAAGGTACATCCACAGATAGTGAGATGCATAGAGAGATTGATGCCTTGCTGGAAAACTAGATTTACTATCTCATCTAGAAATTATCGTCCGACAACGAACAACGTCACCTTCCAGAGGGGTGTTTTCCCAGGTGATACCATGAGCCCTTTGCTTTTTTGCATCACACAGCCAAGAACTACACAGGAGAGATTGGGATGAACTTTGGTTTGGACAAGCGTGCCAAAATTAATCTGAAAAAAGGAAAGATTACTGGCGCTCCCAAGGACCCTGAGCTTGTGAGTATAAGTGTTATTAGACATCTTAATACTGGAGAGACCTATACATACCTGGGCGTGCCTCAAAGCCGCATTCAGGACGTAACATCATTGAAGGAGTCTCTGCGAAGCAGATGTAAGCATCATCTTCGACAGATTTGGTCTTCCGATTTGTCGGCGTTGAACAAGGTATCTGCGACTAACATGCTTGCCGTCCCGCTTCTACTCTACTTGCATGGACGAAGAACGAGCTTAAGGCCCTTGATGTCACCACACGTAAGATCATGCATATTCATAAAAGCTTGCATATCAATTTGTCAGTTCCGCGATTATACATTCCACGCCGTCAAGGCGGACGCGGACTTCTGAATCTCCAGTGTCTTCATAACCGAATTGTTCTAAGTACAGCTTACATCGTTGCGAATGGCAGAGATCCTCTCCTCAAGATGGTCAGGAATCACGAGATGATTGGCGAAGGAGCGTTCCTTTGCAAAGCCGCGGAGCAAGCGGCCGAGACCCTTGGCCTGAATTTTTACATCAGAAGTAAGGAAAGTGCATTACTCCATCTAGATGCTTCACTTCTGAAAGCCGAAGTAAAGAAAGCAGAGGTTGGAAAGTTTCATCAACAGCTACTCGACAAGAAAATGCACCGAAACTTTCACAGAAATGTAGAAAAACAGTCTTTGTCGAAGAAGCAAACTTTTGCTTTCCTCAAATCATCAGGGGTTAATGCAGGTACAGAGGGTTTTATTTTCGCATGTCAGGACGGCGTCATTTCCACCCTAGCATACCATGAGCGCATTTTATGTCAAGAAGTTCCCAGTGATAGGTGCAGAGCGTGTCATGCACACGCTGAGTACCTAGAACACATACAATGCGGCCCTAAGAGTGCTTTATTACCATCTTTGTCGCTCTTACGGTGTTGGTCGCGACCCTGTGCTGCCGAACATTCGTCCTGCAGGTCCCGTTCCTGGCCGGCAGTCGGGTTGTTTAACCCTGAATGTTTCCATCCACGAAACAATCGACTGCCGGCCAGGAACGTGACCTGCAGGATGAATGTTGAACCGAGTACCGAAGGCGCGTTGAGTGGCGATGCTGAAACGACCGTTGGAAAAGTGAGCCTTGCAGGCAAATACGCGCTGCCCCTTCGCCCAATGCATGATGTCGACTGACTGTGGGGGAAACAAAACTTCAGGATGTCCCTTACTGAATGAGACCCTCCCCAACCTCATCCGAGCACTCATCGCCGCTTGGCGCCAAAAACAAATCAGCAAGTTTATGTGCCGCACCCTGTACATGTATGCCGAATTCTGATTGACCGTGGAAAGAATGCTTTTAATATGGAAGAGAGATGGAGGCTTTGCTACCTCGATAATGAGAGTTTGTACCATATTTTGTCTGATTGTCCGGCTTGTCAGCACTTGGTTGAGTCTACATTTCCTACAATCCCTACATATGTTCAAACCTTTCTCTATTAGGAAGCAAACTTATTGCTTACCTATGAGGAAGCAAAGTGCTCATCAAATGAGCACAAATAAATACGCCTACAGTAAATATACCCGTAGTACTTTGCAGCAGTATTTTCAGTTTTTATTCAGGAAAATTACATGTATTTTTCATATTTATATTATTGTCTTATCTAGCCTTGAGGTTCGCCTCGTGAGCCTTGTACCCATCGTTGGAATCGTTGCAAATGTGTTTTGGCTCGTGGTTTTTGGACTTCTGGTGGGTGTGCTGTTTGATGATGTAGGAGTTGTGACACTTGATACCAATTGCTCACAGATCTCTCTGACTTCAAACTTCCGTTCTCTCTGACTAGGCGTATAGGTCGGGGATTGGGTTTATTATCAAGTACCACGTATGCTCTTCCTCCTGATTCAAACTCTTCAAGAACTTGGATGTTATTTCCTTCGTGACTCTGGACGTAGTTCCGATTATATCTATATGACTTATACTCTGATTCTGTAAAAAGTGAAGATTTTGAACGCTTTCACAGATATATTAAACAATCACTTGATCATTTATATTATATTCTTACCAGAGGTGTCGTTTTAGTACTTTAAATTAGCCCTGAAAAATACTTTTTGTTCACAGTGTTGTTTCTGACATTGCACTGCAGATATCATGCATTCAGTAGGTATTCAATTTTAAATTACCCACCTTTTTATTACAATATTAAAAATGAGATTTCGAAAAAATCATTTTAAAACAACATGCATTGAATTTTTTCACAATTTTTATTGCATAAAGCTCAATTTTGGAAGAACACGTTGGTTATCTAGATCTGTTTTGCAACCCTTCAACTATTCCTTGGCCTTAAACTGGTAAAGTTTTAGGATATGGAAAGTATACAAATATGAGCAAATTAAAAAAAATGGATTTTCCAGAAAATACTAATTTCATCTTTTCAAAATTCGAAGAAAAAAAGCAAAAAGATGATTTCGAATGCTGGCGCACCGAAAGGATGTCAGGGGGCAATTTTTTTCCCCGCAGGAAGCGCATATCCCTATTTGAGGGGGAAAGTCCCTCCGAAACGTCAACACTCGCGATAAATATTAAAAAATTAACAAAATAACACAGTTTTCAAACGCCAAAAAAAAGTAAACAGAAACAGTACAATCAGCGCCGCGTGGTATCTCGATCGATCACTATATATATATATATATATACCATTAAACCATTTCCCTTTCAGGGTAGGCGTGACACTACCCGATTCGGGTAGTGTTTCTAGGTTTTTCTTGTAGTTATAAATAACTACAAGTGTGGGCTCACCACACCCATGATGTGCCAACAGCACTCATGTCAGTATTCTTGAATGGTCACCCATCCAAGTACTAACCGCGTCCAACGCTGCTTAACTTCAGTGATCTGACGAGAACTGGGTTTTTCAGCGTGGTATGGCCGTTGGCATAATAAACAAAATAACCCGCGTGAGATGTACAGGGGAATCAAT
>CAKNYM010051890.1:106073-122604 GCA_932195095.1 Andricus curvator | reverse complement strand
GAATGAGACCCTCCCTTCCCTCAACCGACCACTCATCGCCGCTTGGCACCAAAAACTAATCAGCAAGTTTCTGTGCCGCACCCTGTATATTGGATAATCTGAGTTGTGCATAGATTCTTTTATAAAACAGAAGCATTCGCAGGAGTAAGTATGATTGTGTGTCGAATCGCATCGCCAGATGCGGAAAAATGAGTAAGCTCTTAGACAGGACGAGACTTTCGCCATAAAGGTTCTCAAGATAGGACTTGTAGTTCACAACAATTATCTCTCGGTCAGAGCTTATGGAGTTGAATGTTAGATTCTCCCAATTGTCCACCAAACCACATGCATCGAAAAAAAACCAGGATCTGGGAAAACTAGTCAAATTTGTTGTAGGGATCCATTAATCTCAGTGAGCTTAGCCCATCGAAACATAATCTTAAGTACCGTGAGTCATCCATTGTCGAAATTTTAATTAACCAACATAAAATATTTTTAAGACCCTGTGAGATAAATGCAAAGATCCCATTTCTGACTCACTGCGTAGGTTGGTCTATTGGTGGGCAGGGATAAGAGTTTCTTAGAAAAAGATGACTGCACTCTTTCTATAACTTCCAAATATAGCTAAATTCAGGGTCGTAATAATTTAGGTTCCAAACTTGCGAACCATACAGTTGTGTACTTTTAGGAAGGGTCTGAAATAATCTTATGTAGGTGTTCCACGAATCTGCTCCGAGCGAGTGGATCGACTTTAGGATCGAGCCCACCGCAGTATTCGCTGCACTAACCGACTTCTTTGCGGCTCGTAAAAAGGAGCATTAACCAGAAATAGGGGTACCTAATTAAGTATATTGTGCAACTACCTCAATATGGGTTTATCGAAAATAAGAGATTTAAATTTCCTAGCAGATTAATTCGCTGATGTAGAAAAAATTACAAGTTTAGTTTTTTCCGTATTCACAATAAGAACCTTGCAATAAGATTCAAGTGCTTTTAGTTTTCTGTTGAATTCAAACGGGGAATCTGCAAAAAGAACATAATCATCCGCATGAACAAGAAACAATACTTCTACTAAACTATTTACAGGAGAGGCCTCGAAAACCTTGCTGGATGAAGTAGTCTTCTAAATCGGAGATAAAAAGCAAAAATCGTATGAGCTTAAGACTTCACCCTGTAGGATGCCCTGCGTGACCTTGACAAAGGGCCTAGCCAAATAAGTATGTGAAAAGTGCCCTTAAGCCTTATGCAAGCCAGACTTGATCCTATGTATACGTTAGAAGAAGAAACCTTTTTCCTGAAGTGTTCAGCATCTGAACCTTGAAGATGACCTTTCAAGGTCACGTTTACGCTTTTCCAGTTTTTTTCGTGTATCTAAAATTGTTTTTAAAGGATTTTAATGAACCTGAAGTCAAATTAAAGATCTCTTATAAATACATTTAATAAATTTTTCAACAATTCTTGACGCGAAATTTAAATTTTGACAGACATTAAAATCTTTTATGTCGAATTCTCAAAAAACAAAAATACATACATGAGCGAAAAAAATAACACAGTTCGCTTACATATCAGGTATCTATTACGAATTCTTTTAGATTTTACGAAGTGGTAGAACATGGTAGAAAAAATTGAAAAACGTACTTTTATACGAATAGCGGACTTCGAAGACCTTACATGACTATTAAAAAAGTGATACAAGTGACTTTTCTACCATTTGCAATAAGAATAGCCATCTAGAATGTTCATGAATTTTCTGACACTGACAAGATATTTTTCTACAAATAATTTTCCAAATTGCCATATCTTTTTCAGTTAATGAGGCCACTGGAGCTTACTAATTTCTTTAGTAATGTACTATTTATGATTTTCTTCAAATACCATAACTTTTATTTCATTTACGTTAATTTTGAGGCCCATGTTCTTCATACTTGTTTCAGTTTGCTCAGAATTCTTCGCAAGTTTTCGATTGACTCTGCCATAACAACCTTATCATCTGCGAACGCTAACCCACGCACCTTCACTGTTCCGAGATCCACACCTTCTTCGTCGACGAGAGCCATTTTCAGGCACTTGTCGATGTGAATAATTAATTTAGGAAACATTTTTAAAAATGCCGTAAAAACAACGAGGGGACCAAACTTTAATTTACAAAATGTTAATAACAAGTATTTCTTTTTCCCATTTTTTCAAAAACCGAGCTATGAAAAGGAAAATTACCTTGATTTTGAACCAAAATTTTCAGTTTTCTATCCTAATGTTTCAAAAGAGTAAATCATTGCAAAAAAAATGTTAGAGTGTCAAAATCAAAATGGTAATCAAATTATTGAATTTTCAACCAAACAACTGAATTTTCAACCAAAAAGGCGACTTTTCAACAAAATGGTTGAGTGATCAAAAAAAGAATTGAATTTTGAACCAAACGATAAATCTTTTAACCAAAACTAAAAATGAATTCTTAACTAAACATTTTATAGTAGACGTTTCAACAGAGAATAATAAGATATAATAATGAGAATAATGAACTTTCAACCAAACTGAACATACTTCAACAAATTCAAAGTAGCAGTTGTATATAAAATTTATGTTGGAGCGGTATTTTTTTCAATGTTTTCTAAATTAATTATTCACATGGACAAGTGTCTAAGAATGGCCCTTTACGATGAAGAAAGTGTGGGTCCCGGGACAGTGAGGGTGCGTGGGTTAGCGTTTGAAGATTATTAAGTTGTTATGGCAGAGGCAATCGAAGACTTGAAAAGAATGTTGAGCAAACTGAATACATAAATCGTATATTACTAAAGAAATTGGGAGAATCTTGCCTAAAATAATATTTTGTCAGTGCCAAAAGTTTTTGGAACATTCTGGACGACTATTATCATTACAAATGGTGAAAAAGTCACATGTATAATTTCTTTAATAGTCATGTAAGGTCTTCAAAGTTCTATATTCGTATAAAAGTACGTTTTAAAATTATTTCTAACATGTTCTACCCCTTCGCCAACGGCGATACCACGCTGGAAACACCAGTTCTCATAAGATCACTGAAGTTAAGCATTGTTGGGCGCGGTTAGTACTTGGATGGGTAACCGTTCAGGAATACCTGCGTGCTGTTGGCCCGTCGTGGATGTGGTGGGCCCACATTGGTAGTAAATATCCACCTAGAAACACTACCCGAATCGGGTAGTGAGGCAATGAACTTTCGAGTTCGAACTGCTAATCGATGTATGTATGTATGTTCTACCCCTTCAAACATTTCTTGAAAAATTCATAATATATACCTGATATTTAAGCAAACTGTGTGAATTCTTTTGCTAATGTTTTTCTTCTCGAGAAAATTCGACATAAAATATTTGGTTGATTAAAATCCATCAAAAACAGTCCGAGATATACGCAAAAAACTGGAAAACCATAAAAGTGCTTTATAATATCAATTATTTTAGTGCTAAGACCCAAATAGTGGAGTTTTCTCCACAATAAATGGTGCGATACGGATGAAAAAGCCCCCTTAGAGTCGACGAAAGCAGCATGCACCACCTATTCCGGGTTTCTCAGATGTATTGCAATGATGGACATTAGCGTGAACAAGTTATCAAGACAACTCACCCCCTTTCTGAAGCCTGACTCTGATTCGGGGATTAAGTTTAATTCAGTTGCCCATAAGACCAATCGATCGCAAATAACTTGGGTGACAATTTTCGCGATGCAATTAACAAGGGTGATGGGTCTGTGATTCTCAGAATTACTCTTCCTGAAAATCATAGTAGTTGTTAACTTACCCCATTCTTTAGGGATATTCTCCTTGTTCATCATCTTGTTAAAAAGATGCGTCGTATTCCAGTTGGAAATTCTGCTGAGTTTCCCTGGAAATTCCACCAACTTTCCGTCTGCAAATTGCAGCCTCGAATGGACTTAGGAAGTTCCTATCAAACACTTTACTATCAGTACCTCTACCCCTGGTCGATTCTAAAAGTCTCGACCGTGGTCCCAACACAATCCGTTTGCACTATGTGTAAAAAATACATCTGCCTCGGGGAAGTAAAGTTCGAAATCAAGATTAACCGCACATAACCCACTTTTCTCATGTCCCGTCATTATACAACAACTTCTAGGGGCCTAGGTGTCAGAAATACATCTTCCTCGAAGAAGTGAGTTTCTAATAAAGATTTGTTGCATCCCACCCACTCTTCTCATGCCCCGTTAATATACAACAACTTCCAAGTGCACCAGGTGTAAGAAACACATCTTCCTCGAAGAAGTTATGTTCTAAATCAAGATTCACCGCACATAAACAACTTATCTCATGACCCGTCATTATACAGGTTGACCCATTTTAATCCATGGATCCAAAAATCTCTTAAGATACTCCATCTACAAAAAAATTGTTCAGACAAAAATTGTACAGAACATAGGGGGTCATTTGATGCTACTATTAATTTCGACCTTAAGTTCAATTTTGAAGGTCATTTGAAGGTCATGAGCCTACAAAAGGCAAATATAAATAAGTAGATACCCTATTCAGATAATTATTGAGTCACTTCCCCTACCTTCCTTCCCAAGGACACGAGGTAAAGTTGACTAGGATAGGGGTAAACTTTGCTACTGGACGAGGTAAAGTTATCTTGGGTAAGGGGTAAAATCGGCTGGGGTACGAAGTGAAGTCAGCTAGGGTGTGTGGTGAACTCGAGGAGGGCACGTGGTAAAGTTAAGCAGTGTACCGAGTGAGTTTTGGGTAGGGTGCGAGGCAAAATTGGCTAGGGTACAGGGTATAGTCAAGTAGCGCACCCGGATAAGTCAGCTAGGGAACGTGGTGGAGTCGGGTAGGTCACCTTGTAAAAAATAGGGTAGGGCGCTGTGTAAGGTCGGGTGCGGGGAGGGGTAAAGTCGGCTAGGTTACAATTTGTTTAATAAAAATAAGAACCAAGTTCTAAACTGTGTTTTCTTCTTTCAAGTTTTTCAGGAAATAGGAGATCAAACAGAGATTGGGTAACTTGAAACGAGCCTTATTTGAAAGTACTCAAGGTTCGAAGAATCGCGTGCATTGCTACAAGTATATTTCGTACAATTTTTGTTATGCAACACATGCGCGTTATGGACACTTTACGCCACCTAGTTTGCGACTTTAAAGTTGCCGTTGCCTCTACTTTTCAGAAATTTGACTTTTTTGCATAATCTTTTATTTCTAAAAGAGGCCAGGAATTCTACAGAAATATAATTTTGTAAGAGTTAAAAAACTAAAAGTCATACAATTTTGAATATTGCAAAATTAAAAAAAAAATCGTCAAGAGTTGCAGGAGTTCAGATTAGATTGATTAGAAATCTACTCCCACTGTAGGGTTCTATTTAAAACTATCTATTATTTTCTTCAAATAATGAACATCTATACAATATCTACTACTCGTGTTCAGCTATCTTTTTTATTTCACAAGTTTGAATTCTGATTATCTTCAACATAAATAAATAAAATATTTATATAATTAGCGCCATTTTCGTAGACGCTCTGTTTTGTTCATTTAGATAAAATTATTTTCCATTTCATCATTTGGGCTACTGTAGAGAGATACGTGAAAATTGTATTTACGAATGTAATAATCTGGTGAATTTGTGTACAAACTATTTCGTTACTGAGATTTTTATCTGTCTGCTCTAGACTTGTATATAATAGTCATAAACTTTTATTTCACACTTTTTGGGCTCCTTAAAAATTCAAATTCGAATTCATAGATAGGCGTTTGATTTTTTAGATGTAGGGCTGGTTTTTACAGAAAAAATCAAGCATTCTTGAGCCCAAGAAAATCCGAACACTACTTTCTATTTTGTTTTTCCTATGTTTGAGTTTTTACTTAGGGGTTGGTTTTTTTGTAGATAGGGGTCGTTTTTGACAATTTTGTTTGCTTAATTCGAAAGCCCAATATAAGCCCCAAATTATGATGCACTTTTTTTATTGCAAATTTGCAAATTTGGGGGTGGTTTTTTGAATTTTTTTTTCGTATATTCGAGACCCCAAAATAAGCCCAAAATTGTGATGCACTTTGTTTCTTCCTAGTATGATTTTTTTACATAGGGGGAACTTTTATTTTCCGTAGGGGTAGTTTTTGGAAATTGGAAAATTTGAATTTTCAGAAAAAGTAGTGGAGCCCATAAATCGGCAATACAGCCCACAAAAAGCCCAAAATTCTGATAGAAATTTTTTTTGGAATTTGGATTGTGGAGATGCTAGCTTGATGGACCTCTATACTTGTTATGTGTAGCGACTACATGATATCCCTGGTATACGGAAAGTGGTCCAAGATATTCATTTTCGCTGATCCAGGGTACTTTTTAAATTCCTTCGATCGTTTTCAGCTAAATTTTTAGCTATAACAAGAAATAATATCCCTGTCACAGCTCAATTTTTTCACCGTGTAGAACGTGCTACATAAACCTCAAGACCTTGTTTTTGTTTGAAATGTATTCGAATGTATGTCTATCATCAAGGTTTTGTAAATCTTAATATGTGTCACAATGCTCCCGGAAAAGCTTAATAATCATCAGTATACATAGCATTGATATCATCACCGACTTATCAGTCAGTGTTCCGAGATTCGTCGACAGGAATGCAAATTGTTACGGGAACTATTCTCCTTACAACCGCAGTTTTTCTGCTTGATTCTGTTGGTGAGTGTCATTCAATTTATAATACTTCATGTTATTAAAAGTTTAAACAAACTTACCTGTAAGTAAAGTTCGATTGCAATTATATGAATTCGCTCGAATACATTACACTGTAGCATCCCATCTGTTCGCTAGGTAGCACACATATTCAGAGTTCAAAAAAGGTCAGGAGGGCCCTGTATGTTCTGACTGGCCCAATTATTCAAATGTGTTATATTAATGATAAAGTAATTTTCCAGTGAGCGTCACAAACCTACATTTTTTTACAGTATCTGCAGGACGTGGTCGTGAAGTAAGTATGAATTTTCAGCATGATAGAAGACTGCCGAGAGTCGTCAATGGACGTTTGATGCAACGACTTGGATATACGGCTTGAAATTTTTTTGTATTCTGAAAAAACCAAGGGTATTTTTTCACCAAAAGGAATAATTTTAGGGATGCCAAATTGGTTTGAAAAAAGCAACCATATACATATATTTGATTTAAAAATATTTGAAAAATTATTCAAATCAGCTATATTAATGATAAAGTGATTTTCCAATATATATCTGCGAAAGCGTCACAAACCTACTTTTTTTATAGAATCTGCAGGACGTGGTCGTGAAGTAAGTATGAATTTTCGGCATGATAGAAGACTGCCGAGAATCTTCAATGGACGTTTGACGCAACAACTTGGATATACGGCATCAGGAAGTCTAGTATACGTGGAACTTGCTGGACTCGAGCCCACACGTCTATACACGGAAAACGGATCATTAAGGTCAGACGCGGAAGTGAGGGGTTGGTTTGATGTAGCACGCATCCTACGAATACCACTAGCTGAACTACCACAAGCCCCACCACCACGTGTCCGGGCACCACGAGTCCAACCACCTGTGAATCCACTCCAACGATGGGGACAAGGCCCACCAAGCGAATCTCTAGACAGAGGGCACAAATAATATACATATAAAAAATATATCTAATTTTCCTGAATAAAAACTGGAAGTACTGCTGCAAAGTACTAGAGGTGTATTTACTGTTTTCGTATTTACTGGTGCTCATTTTATGTGAACTTTACTTCCTCGTAGGCAACAAATAAGTGTACTTTCTAATAGAGGAAGATTTCTATCTAACAAACGAAAAAGATAGTGAGGGAACGCTTTTTTTAAAAACAATAATAGTTTTGTTTTCAAATTTGTTAATAAGGTGAAATTCACTGAATCTTTTGAGGCATAGTGATAATTCACAGAAAAATGTTAGACAGATTTTTAAAACTTTTTTTCATTTTTAAAAACAAGTTAATGTTTTCGTTGCAAAAAATATAGTTTAAATCATTTTTATAATCAATATTCCACAACAGCATTCAATAATGATCGAAATTGTCAAATTTTCAATTTTTTTTCAAGGTAGTTTTAGTGCCAAAAATCAGGTGTCTGAAAAATTAAGTTTTCTATGACTTTAAGAATTGATAAAATTTTATCAGTAAAGTTACAGAAAATTCCGTAAAATAATCAGTCCCAGTTTCTTTCAGAAGAAACGACATTATTTATTACGGAAAAAGTTTAAAACTTACGAAAAGAAATTATTTTAATAATAGTGTGAAGTTAGCACAACAACCATAAAATATCCAACTTTTGTTTAATGGAATCGTTTGGTCATGTTTGGAAACCAAATTTTGTTTGGATGAACCAATCGTTTGAATGTCGTTTGGTCGCGTTGTGAACTCACTGTTGACGTTTGGACATCGAAGTTGTGTGAGTTATGGAATAAAAAAGTCATTAGCACCATAATCGCGAGTGGCGCCTTCTCAAGTGGTCTCAAGTGACCTGCTCTGGTCAGCCATGTCCTTGAATAGAGTATGGTGAGTCAGACACCTTGACAAGTAAATTTTTCAAGAAATCAAATTAAATGAATTTTTTCTTAATTTCACTTCCAACCAGTTTTAAAAAAATTGTTACACTGTGGTAAAGCAATGCTAAAGACGGTTACTTTCGTATACCTACCACGAATAACCCTTTCATTGTTATGTGATTACAATAACTAAACTCATAAAGACATGGTTCAATCAAATTTTAATAAGCTGAATGAATTTCGTGATATAATTTTTGAAAAATGAGAAAAAAGTTCTTGAAAATCGGTTAATATCTGCACTAATGAAGGAAACATTTACAAACCTTGTGAATATATCAACGGGACCTCTCAGTCTTACAAAAGTGCGATAACTCTTGAAGTTATTATCCGATTTTCTTCTATGTTTTTTTAACGTTTTTATCATATTCTAACAAATCTAAAGCAGCCTATTAAAGTTTAATTTATCATTATTTTACCAAATTTTCATTTTCCTCAACCGGCACCAATTCTCTAACAATGGGAAGATCACGCTAATCAAGCATTCGCCTCCAAGTGACAGGCGTCCAGTGTCTCTCTTGGGATCCAGTATTTTGAAAAAATTTGAG
Source organism: Andricus curvator (assembly GCA_932195095.1). Classification (NCBI taxonomy): domain Eukaryota; kingdom Metazoa; phylum Arthropoda; class Insecta; order Hymenoptera; family Cynipidae; genus Andricus; species Andricus curvator. The sequence continues at coordinate 113,542 of CAKNYM010051890.1, read as the reverse complement.
GGTGGCGACCCTGTCGCTCCCCAGAAAATGCGAAAAGAGTTTGGGAAACGCTGCCTTAGGGCACAAGGTAAAGTTGACTAGGATAGGGGTAAAGTCGGCTAGGGTACGGGGTAATGTTATCTTGCGCATGGGGTAAAGTTCACTAGGGTACGGGGTAAGGTAAGCTAGGGTATGTGGTGAATTCGGGTAAGGTACGATGTGAAGTCAAGTAGTATACGGGGTAAAGTCTAGTAGGGTACGAGCTAGAACCGACTAGGGTAAAGGGAAAGTCGGGGATGGTGGGGGGTAAAGTCGACAAGGTACGGGGTAAAGTCGACAAGGTACGGGGTAATTTCGGCTAGTGTACAGGGTAAGTCAGCTAGCGTACCGGGTAAGGTCAGCTAGGGAACGTGGTGATTTCGGGTAGATTAGGGGGTAAAATGGGATAGGATACGGGGTAAAGTCTGCTGGGTTACAATTTATTTAATAAAAATAAAAACCTTGTTCTAAAATATTTTGTCTTCTTTCACGTTTCTTTAAAAGAGAGAAGATCAAACAGAGATTTCGTAACTTGAAATGAGTCTTATTCAAAAGTACTCAAGGTTTGAAAAATCGGGTGCATTGATACAATTACATTCCATATAATTGATTTTTTCATGTAACGAATTATATTCTCATTTTCCTAAATTCAAGTTATTCCAAGGTCTTATGTAGAAGCCGATCGACGTCAGCTGATAAATTTAATTCTCTGCCGTTCATATTATCATAATGTAAATGTTTGAATTGGTACGGCTTCTAGTTTCACATATTTAAAACTAAAATTGTCGAGTTGATTCTATCGTATAAGGTAAAATATCATCTGGAAATATAACTTTGCATTTCAAAAACAGATTTACTTATGTCACATTTAAAAAAAAATTTATTTGAGATAATTTCAGAAAACATGAAAAAAATTTAAAAAATATCGTTGTCAATACTTTTATTCGTTTATCACTTATTAGTAGAGTTAGCATAGTCTCAAACTTCCTTCAACTTTTCAGAAATGGTTCCGCCCAATTACGCAAAAAAATATTCACCTGAAAAAGCCATTCCTCTACATTTCAGAAATTTGCCTTTCTTGCATAATCCTTTCTTTCTAAAGAGTCCTAGAATTCTAAAAAAATGTAATTTTGCAGGAGTTAAACAGATAAAATTCATAACATTTTTAATATTGCAAAATTTAAAAAAAATCGTTAATAGTTGCAGGAGTTCTGATTCCACTTTTTGTACAATCTTTACTTAGAGCACGGTAAAAATCATTCTAATTTAACAAACAAAATTTTCTAAACAAATTATTTTTTTTTTTTAATCATCTTCTACTACAGTGATGCTAGATAGTTGAGGCTTTTTTCTGGAATTTTCCACTCAGTGTTACGTGATGATTGATTCAGGGTAACAAAAACAAATGTTTAAAAAATTCACGTAAATATCTAATTAAAATTAGAAAGTATAAGTACATAAATTGGAAGGAATATGTTTTCAAAAAACCGCAACAAATCATTATTATTATTATTCATAATTATTTTTATTAATTATTACTTATCCATAGCAATATACAGAAATTGGAAATTTTTTAGGAAGAATTATGAAAGATTATGAAATAAGAAAGTTTTTCAAGATTCTACATTTCATTCATTTCATTCTCAAAATTGTTTAAACAATATCTGAAAGATTTCAAGGAAATTTTTTTTATTTTGTAGGATTTTTTTAATATTTTAGGAAATATTCGAATCCGTCAAAAAAATATTCAGATGTTTTAAAAATTTCCAAAATAATTTCAAACTTAAAAAGATTTTTAAAAAATTGTAAGAAAATGTAGATTTTTCAAGATTTTGAAATAAATTGTTGAAATTTTTCAGGAAATTGGAAAGGTTTCAAGATAATAAAATCTTTTCCTGATGTTCCTCAAACAATTTTTTTTTATGTTGAGAACATATTTTTAAGGGAGTAATTAAAAATATTTCCAAGCAAAAACAAATTTTTATGTATCAATCAAAATTCAACAGTCATTTAATAAATAATTAATAATTATTTGAAACTACTTAAAATCAGCTGTAATTTCTAATTTAAACTCGAATCTAAAAAGTGTTCTGTTTAAAAAAAATTTAATCCTTCAAATCTTCAATGTTTCTAGCTTAAAATTGCTTCAAATGATATAATTTGGAAAATTCACAAATTTATTGATTCATACTTTAATTGCCAGCATTGAAAACGATAACGTGGATTCATATTTTTTGAACTGAATCTGAATCTTTAAACTGTACAATTTATAAAAGTTAAAAATAATGTTATTTTGCAGTATAAATGCATTTAATTAAAAAATTTGAATCATAGGGTGCTAATAGTTTTCATTTCATACGATTAAATTATTGAGCTTTTGAATAAGAAAAATTGTAATTTCAATTTCAAAAGTTTATAATTAGAGAGTTTTTAAATTTTATTGACCGTGCAAAAGAGACCGAGGAAATGAGTATTCTCAGTTTGTTTTTTAAGTTATATAAATATAATTTTCCTAAGATTCTTGAGAAATTCCAAAAAGATTTTTGAAGATTTCAGATGTATTGAAAAACAATCTGGAAAATTTAAAAGAAAATTTTTTTTATAATAGGATTTTACAAAATATTAGAAAAAACTCGAGTTCGTTTACAAGATAGTTAGGGCTCATGGATGTTCAGAAGAAATTTCAAAATATTTCATAAATTTTCGCAAATTTTAAAATATATCTCATCTCTCTCCTTAAAATCTTACAGAGTTTTTCCCGCATTAGAAAACTTTGGAAATCTGTTGAAATTTTCTTTGAAAATTAATTTTTTTGATAAGTCTTCTCGAACTTAAAATTATTTTGAAGTCTTTCTAAAACTTGTATACCTTCTTTCAAAATGTTTTAAAATCTTTCCAAACATTTTCTGAGAATTACTTTTTAAAAATAAAAAGCATTTCAAATTCTGCTGGCAATCTTAAGACATTTTTTTATTCTCTTGAAAGCTTTCAAACTTCTCAAGATTTGAATTATTTTTCAATCTTTTCAAAACTTCTGAATACCTGTTGAAACAATTCGTTTTTCCTAAAAAATTTATAAATCCTGCAAAATTAAACAAGTTTTCCTACTATTTTCCAGATTCTTGTTCTTGACAAATTGTGAAATCTTTAAAACTTAAAGTTTAAATAATAGGTTTTTTACAATTGAAAATTCTTTTATCAGTACTTCTTAGAAATATTCAGAAATCAATTTGAATTATGATAAAGAAAAAAGTTTTAATATACAAAACCGTATTTTCCAATATTATGCATTACCATAGCTTCCTTACTCTTCAATTAAATGTATGAATATTATAGGTCAATACATTCGTCTCGAATCAACACATCTTTTCTTTTCTTGCATCAATTTGGAATTATGTTAATGGAAAAAGTTTTACTATAAAACATCGATTTGAAAAGAAAATAGATTACCATAACCTCCCTACTTTTTAATGAAATGTATTAATATTGAAGGTCAATCGATTTGCCTCGAATCAAGGAATCTTTTCTTTTCTTGCATCAACTTTGAATTATGATGAAGAAAAAAGTTTTACTATAAAAAAGCGCATTTTCAAAAATTATGCATTACCATAGCTTCCTTACTCTTCAATGAAATGTATGAATATTATAGGTCAATAGATTCGTCCCGAATCAACACATCTTTTCTTTTCTGACATCAACTTGGAATTATGTTAATGGAAAAAGTTTTACTATAAAAAATCGATTTGAAAAGTAAATAGATTACCATAACCTCCCTACTATTTAATGAAATGTATTAATATTGTAGGTCAATCGATTTGCCTCGAATTAAGGAATCTTTTATTTTCTTGCATCAACATTGACTTCCGATGATGAGCTGCGCTCTCGGAAATCACACTCCGGACATCACACCCTTGCACCGGATATGCGAAGAACATCTTCGAGAAAATTCTGCTACCCACGTCAAAACCTTGAACCAACTGTGGGTTCCTCGAGGACACGAAATTGAACTAATGCCCTAGGTGCAAAAAACACATCTTCTCTGGGGAAGTCTGGGTTTTACCGTACTTGAGGGTCCCTGGAGTGAGTTCCTCGAAAACACGAGATTAAATAAATGCCCCAGGTGTAAAAAACACATCTTCTCCGGAGAAGTCTGATTTTTGCAGTACTTCAGGGTGCCTGGAGTGGGTTTCTCGAGGACTCGAGATTGCACCAATACTCCAGGTGTAAAAACAACTCTTCTTCGGGGGAGTCTGGTATTTACAGTGATTCAGGGTGCATCGAGTGGGTTCCTCGAGGAAATGAGATTAAACCAATGCCCCAAGTGTGAAAAGCGCATCTTCTACAAGAAAGTCTGGTTCAATCTCATGTCCTCGAGGAACTTACTTCAGTGACCCTAAAGTGCTGTAAAAACCAGATTTCCCCGGAGATTTCTCGAAGATAATGTGGTTCGCATACCTTATGCAAGGGTGTGATGTCCGGAGGGTGATTTCCGAAAGAGCAAATTATCGCCGGGAGTCAAACTTAGTCCAAAATTAGTTTGTAGAAATGTTTATAGAATTTCCGTACACAATTTCCACATGGAATTTCCGTAGAACGGGTTCCGTAGAATTTTTTTACGTGGGTATCTTTTTACGTTTCTTCTCTCACCATTTATTATGTCCGCGAAGTTAGCACAACAACCATAAAATATCCAACTTTTGTTTAATGGAATCATTTGGTCATGTTTGGAAACCAAATTTTGTTTGGATGAACCAATCGTTTGGATGTCGTTTGCTTGCTTTGCAAACTCACTTTTTACGTTTGGCCGTCGAAGTTCTGTTAGTTATCGAATAACAAAGTCTTTAGCATCATAATCGCAAGCGACGCCTCATAGTGGGACCAAACGCATATTTTTCGTTCAAAAAAGTCTACAGACTTCAATTTTGCCCCTATTTGTGATTTTTTTGTTAATTGAAGAGCACTAAATTCCAAAGATCACCTTGGTCATAGATTTTTTTAATTCATTTGTTTATTTATTCTATGTTTACTCAAAGTATGAGAAAATCGACATTTTTCACATAATTATTATTTACTCTTCAAAAACGTTTTGCATATAATGAAAATCAGCTTGAATCAACGCAAGAGTACTCCCACAATACAAATAATTTGATTATTTTATGTTTTAATTATTATGAAAAAATTAAATTAACAAATAGTATGGCTGACCAGAGAAGGTTACTACCATTTGAGAAGAAGCCGCTGGCGAGTATTTGACTGAAGAGTAAATTTATGGACAATGTCGCATGTTTTTCTGATTTTAACTATTAAGAATTGAAAATTCACCCCTTCCTTTTTGTTCATACAGAATTAAGTTGGCAGATGCGCCCATACGGATATCAAAAACTTTCCCAGGGTGCTTCTTCGAGCCAACCAGACACAGTAGCCGCAGCCGAGGAATTAGAGTCAAGTAAGTGAATTCTCTTAAGCCTTTCGAATTTGGAGAATTCTGTTGATTCGCTGAACTCTTCCAAAATCTTCGAATTCCTTAGGATACTTTGAAATTTTCTGAATTCTTCAAATTATTCTGAATTTTTGAGTTCTGAATGGAATTATGAATTCTTGTAAAGTTTTTTTCAATTCTCTTTTAATTTTTACAACAAACCATGATTATTCTAAATTTCTCCAATTCCTTTGTATTCTTCGCATTTTTCTGAATTCTCCTAATTCTTGTGGGTTCTGTCAATTCTCTAAAATTCTGTGAATTCTTTTGATTTATCCAGAAATTCTACTGCTGGGTTGAAAATTTAACTATTTGGTAGAAAATTCGTCTTTTTTAGTTAAAAGTTGAAGTATTTGGTTGTTTTCCGTGTGCAATTTCATGTACAATTCTTGTACGTATTTTGCTGAAAATTTGTGTTGGTAGAATATTAATATTCTTGATTAAACATTCATATATTTGATTGAACATTCAACCTCTTGGTTGAATGTTGAACTATTTTGTTAAAACTTTATTTTTTGTCAAAAATCAATTTTGTTTATTGAAACTTAAACTATTTTGTTGGCAAATCATTTCTTTTCCTTTTAAATTCCTTTTTCTAACGTAAAATTTGACTAAACCATTTTTACTTGAAAATTTTAGTATTTTATTGGAAAATTCATCCTTTTTGGAGGAAAGTGGAACTATTTTCGTGAGAATGTCAACTTTTTTGGTTAAAAATGTAAATTTTTAGTTGGACCTGATTCTGTTTGGGTTATGGTGGTTTAGCCCGCATTAAGGTGATTGAATACCCTTTTTACGCGTTGCCAGAAAATCTTTTTGCTTTTTTTCTTCGAATTTTGGAAATATGAAATTAATATTTTCTCGAAAATCCGTTTTTTAAATTTTGCTTATATTTCTATACTTGCCATATCCTAAAAGTTGACCAGTTCAAGGCCAAGCAATAGTTGAAGGGTTGCAAAACAGATCTAGATAACCAACGTTTTACCCCGAAATTGAGCTTTATGCAATAAAAATTGTGGAAAAATTCAATGCATGTTGTGTGAAAAGGATTTGTTCAAAATCTCATTTTTAATATTGTAATAAATAGGTGGGTAATTCAAAATTAAATACCTACTAATTCAAGGTACGAAAATGACATCTCTGGTAAGAATATAATATAAATGATCTAGTGATTGTTTAATATATCTGTGAAAGCGTTAAAAATCTTCATTTTTCACAGAATCAGTGTATAAGCCATATAGATATAATCGGAACTACGTCCAGAGTCATGAAGGAAATAACATCCAAGTTCTTGAAGAGTTTGAATCAGGAGGAAGAGCATACGTGGTACTTGATAATAGACCCAATCCCCGACTTATACGCCTAGTCATAGAGAACGGAAGTTTGAAGTCAGAGAGATCTGTCAGCAATTGGTATCAAGTGTCACAACTCCTACATCATCAAACAGCAAACCCACCAGAAGTCCAAAAACCAAAAGCCAAAACACATTTGCAACGATTCCAACGATGGGTACAAGGCTCACGAGGCGAACCTCAAGGCTAGATGAGACAATAATATAAATATAAAAAATACATGTGATTTTCCTGAATAAAAACTGAAAATACTGCTGCAAAGTACTACGAGTATATTTACTGTAGGCGTATTTATTTGTGCTCATTTTATGAGCACTTTGCTTCCTCATAGATAACAAATAAGTTTGCTTCCTAATAGAGAAAGTTTTGAACATCTGTAGGGATTGTAGGAAACGTGGACTCAAACAAGTGCCGACAAGCCGGACAATCAGACAAAATATTGTACAATCTCTCATTATCGAGGTAGCAAAGCCTCCATCTCTCTTCCATATTAAAGCATTCTTTCCACGGTCAATCAGAATTCGGCATACATGTACAGGGTGCGGCACATAAACTTGCTGATTTGTTTTTGGCGCCAAGCGGCGATGAGTGGTCGGTTGAGGGAAGGGAGGGTCTCATTC
>CAKNYM010051890.1:81944-105673 GCA_932195095.1 Andricus curvator | reverse complement strand
TGATAAATTAAACTTTAATAGGCTGCTTTAGATTTGTTAGAATATGACAAAAACGTTAAAAAAAGATAGAAGAAAATCGGATAATAACTTCAAGAGTTATCGCACTTTTGTAACACGGAGAGGTCCCGTTGATATATTCACAAGGTTTGTAAATGTTTCCTTCATTAGTGCAGATATTAACCGATTTTCAAGAACTTTTTTCTCATTTTTCAAAAATTATATCACGAAATTCATTCAGCTTATTAAAATTTGATTGAACCATGTCTTTATAATTTTAGTTATTGTAATCACATAACAATGAAAGGGTTATTCGTGGTAGGTATACGAAAGTAACCGTCTTTAGCCTTGCTTTACCACAGTCTAACAATTTTTTAAAAATTGGTTGGAAGTGACATTAGGAAAAAATTCATTTAATTTGATTTCTTGAAAAATTGACTTGTCCGGGTGTCCGACTCATCATACTTTATTTAAGGACATGGCTGACCAGAGCAGGTCACTACCACTTGAGAAGGTGCTGCTCGCGATTATGGTGCTAATGAGTTTTTTATTCGCTAACTCACACAACTTCGACGTGCAAACGTCAAAAGTGAGTTTCCAACGCGACCAAACGACATCCAAACGATTGGTTCATCCAAAAAAAATTTGTTCTCCCAACATGAGCAAACGATTCCATTAAAAAAAAGTCGGATATTTCATGGTTGTTGTGCTAACTTCACACTATTATTAAAATAATTCCTTTTTGTAAGTTTCAAACTTTTTCCGTAATAAATAATGTCGTTTTTTTTAAAGAAACTGGAACTGATTAATAGTACGGAATTTTCCGTCACTTTACTGATAATATTTTATCAATTCTTATAATCATAGAAAACTTAATTTTTCAGAGACCTGATGTTTGGAATGAAAACTACCTTGATAAAAAATTGACAATTTGACAATTTCGATCATTATTGAACGCTGTTTTGGAATATTGATTATAAAAATAATTTAAACTATATTTTTTGCAACGAAAACATTAACTTGTTTTTAAAAATGAAAAAAAGTTAAAAAAATCTGTCTAACATTTTTCTGTGAATTATCACTATGCACACTTATTTATTTATGTACACTTATTTGTTGCCTACGGGGAAGTAAAGTTCACATAAAATGGGCACAAGTAAATACGAAAAAAGTAAATACACCTCTAGTACTTTGCAGCAGTATTTCCAGGTTTTATTCAGGAAAATTACATATATTTTTTATATGTACATTATTTGTGCCCTCTGTCTAGAGATTCGCGTGGTGGGCCTTGTCCCCATCGTTGGAGTGGATGCACAGGTTGGACTCGTGGTGCCCGGACACGTGGTGGTGGGGCTTGTGGTAGTTCAGCTACTGGTATTCGTAGGATGCGTGCTACATCAAACCAACTCCTCACATCATCGTCTGACCTTGATGATCCGTTTTCCGTGAATAGACGTATGGGCTCGGATCCAGCAAGTTGCACGTATACTACACTTCCTGATGCCGTATATCCAAGTTGTTGCATCATACGTCCATTGACGAATCTCGGCCGTCTTCTATCATGCTGAAAATTCATATTTACTTCATGACCACGTTCTGCAGATTCTGTAAAAAATGTAGGTTTGTGACACTGACTGGAAAATCACTTTATCATTAATATAGCACATTTGAATAATTGGGCCAGGCAGGACATACAGGGTCCTCCTGGCATTTTTTGAACTCTGAATATGTGTGCTACCTAGCGAACAGATGGGATGCTACAGTGTAATGTATTCGAGCGAGTTCATATAATTGCGATCGATCTTCACTTAAGGTAAGTTTGTTTAAACTTTTAGTAACATGAAGTATTATAAATTTAATGACACTCACCAACAGAATCAAGCAGAAAAACTGCGGCTGTAAGGAGAATAGTTCCCGTAACTATCCGCATTGCTGTCGACAATTCTCGAAACACTGACTGATAATTCGGTGGCGAAACCAGTGCGATGTATACTGACGATTACTCAGCTTTTCCGGGAACATTGTCACACATAGTAAGATTTACAAAACCTTGATGATAGACAAACATTCGAATACATTTCAAACAAAAACAAGATCTTGAGGTTTACGTAGCACGTTCTGCAAGGTAAAAAAATTGAGCTGTGACAGGGATATTATTTCTTGTTATAGCTACACATTTATCTATCACATAACAAGTATAAAAATCCATCAAGCTAGCACTTCCACAATCAAAATTCAAAAAAAAAATTCTATCAGAGTTTTGGGCCGTTTTTGGGCTCCACTACTTTTTTTGAAAATTCAAATTTGGAGTGGAGATGCTGGCTTGAATCAAGCCAGCACCTCCACTCCATAAAAACTTGAAACGCGCCAACAACCAATTTCTAAAAACTACCCCTACCGAAAATAAAACTACCCCCTATGTAAAAAATCAAACTAGGAAGATACAAAGTGCATCATAATTTGGGGCTTATATTGGGCTCTCGAATGCACCAAACAAAATTGTCAAAAACGACCCCTATGTACAAAAACACTAACCCCTAAGTAAAAACTCAAACATAGAAAAAACAAAGAAGAAAGGAGTGTTGGGCTTTTCTTGGGCTTACGAATTTAAGCTTCTTTTCTGCAAAAACCACCCCTACCTCTGAAAAATCAAAGGCCTATCTATGAATTCAAATTTGAATTTTCAGTGAGCCCAAAAATCAGAGACTTTATTCACCCTATAAAATTCCGAGTCTCAAACATCAAAAACTCCATTCACATCTGCGTGGTGTCAAGGGGTTGCTTTTCAACGTTAATCGTTGGAGCCCAAAAATCGGTGTTTGGTATTTTTGAAGAGCCCAACAATCAGAGACTCTACTTACGCAGTGATATTCTAAAGAAGATTATTTTTTGACAAAGTCATCTCTGTGTGGTATCAAGAGTTTGTTTTTTGAAGTTAAGGGTTGCAGCCCAAAAATCGGTGTTTGTTATTTTTGAAGAGCCCTCCCTAGGGATCGCGGGACCTTGTAGCTGGTGGTAATGGCAAAGCCCACTGGAATATCGAGAGCGCGAGTTCCCATGCTCCCAAGTTAAGATGTGATCGCCTTGTCAAGAGGTGACTGGGGGTGTTTCTTATTCCCTAGCTTCTCGTGGGACAAAAATGTTTCCCAAAAAACCCAACCAGCTGGGAGACCCAACTGGGATCCGCAGGAGTCCCAGAAGCGTCCGGAGGTGCCCCGAACGAGCCTCTCAATGACTTGCATTATCGCAAGTTATTTCTGCGCTATAACCCTAAACACTACAAACCAACCCCTCTGTATACTGTCAGTACGAATTTACTGAAAAATAATCTTTTTTTAGGATTCTACTGTGCAAAATAAAGTCTCTGATTTTTGGGCTCCTCAAAAATACCAAAACCGATTTTTGGGCTTCAACACTTAACGTTAAAAAACAACCCCTTGATACCATGCAGATATGACTTTCTCAAAAAATAATCTTCTTCAGAATTTTATTGTGTAAATAAAGTCTCTGATTTTTGGGCTCCTGAAAAATACCAACTTTGATTTTTGGGCTCCGAACCTTTAAGTTAAAAAACAACCCCTTTGTACCATGCAGATATGAATTTCTAAAAAAAAATCATCTTTTTCAGGACTTTACTGTCTAAATAGAGTCTTTGATTTTTGGTCTACTCAAAAATTCCAACCCTGATTTTTGGGCCTTAGTTCTTCACGTTGAAAAGCAACCCCTTGATCATCATTCTAATCAGAACTCCTGCAACTATCAACGATTTTTTTATTTTTAAAAAACTCCAGGAATCTCTTGAAAATAAAGAATGATTCAAAAATAGTAACGGGATGAATGTCTTGAGAACCATATTTTTTTGATCATCTTCATGGTTTTTGCGATTATCTCGAATTTTCTATGTTTAAAAATGCAAAATAGGTGAATTTGTTTTTAAAATAGTTATATTTTCAGACAACATGGCACTTTATCTGGTAGAATCAATTTAACAGTTTTAGTTTTACATTGTCGACATTCGAACTCGTACTAGTTTAAACATTTACATTATGATAAGATGCACTGCAGAGAATTAAATTATCAGCTGGCGGCAATTAGCTTACACAGGTGTATACCTTGGAATAACTCAGATGCAGGAAAATAAGAATTTGATTCATTATGTGAAGAAATAAATTTTACGAAATATAATTGTACCAATACATACGATCCTCTGAACCTTGATTACTTTTAAGTAACTCGTTTCAAGTTAACCAATTTATGATTGACCCCCTTCTCTCGTCTGGAAAACGTGAGATGAGATAACCAATTTCAGGACTTGGTTCTCATTTTTATTGAATAAATTGTTTGGAAAAAAATATAAAGATACCAAATGCCATCATATCATCCTTGGATTTCGTCCGATGAGGCTTTTGATATTTATCAATTATCTTTAATCAATGAAGAAGTTTATCCTAAACGGCTGGACAACTAGCCACGTAATTGGTCCTAATCATTCATCGATGAATTTTTGGAATATACTAAAATCAATTTTTCCAGTTACCAGTAAAAATATTTGGAAAAAGTGAATGACAATTGGATACTTCTATAGTTTTTGCTACATTTTCAATAATAAAAAACAATTGCTTGGAAGTCGTCGTTGACTTTTGTCACCACATTCATCTATATCATATTCCAAGACGTCAATTACACACATTGAGAGACACAAGTGTTTGATATTTCATAATTGAACCTTGAAGACAAATAATCCAAAATTGTTGTTCCGAACTAATAATAATGCAGATAAACTGAATCTAGCTTTGAGAATTCTGGATAAGTACACTCAAATCTATATCACATAACCGAAAAAAAAATTTGAGAATAACTTGATACCTGCAAATGTGGTAATTTTGGACATGTGGGGTAAATAGGGATATTCCTAATTTGACAGTTTAAATTATTCAAGGTGGTTGATTTTAAGCAGAATCTAGAACCAGTTAAGGCTTGAACTGATTCCAGATTCTTGGGACAGTTTGTAGCAATCTATCCTATCAGTTTAGGGAATTCAGGTGTGTCTGAATTTACCCAACATTTCCGAAGTTACCCCCTTTGACGGTACTGTTAGAAAGATTTATTAGTAATAGTCCAAATGAAAAATTATTGCATAATTTATAACTTTAGAAGACCTGAAAAAAGAAACTGCCAAATGTTCAAGTCTCGCCATAAACTGCTTTCAGTGAGTTGTAAAGATTGTTTTTTCAAATCTTGGAAAATACAGAATAACATTTGCCCCATGAGGAAGAAACCTTTTGGTGTCATACATAAATTATGTATAGGTGGTTATTTTTGAAGTTTTATATATAAATAATATGTTTTATACCCATATAAAATAAATACAAATTTTTAATATTTTTGTAGAGCAGTTTATTTTTCATAATCTTGGAAGCTTCGCAGACACACATGGTACTTCTTTTTAAAAAAGTAATATAATTTCTCAAGGTTGCATATTGTGAAATGAAATTTTATCAGTATTATATACAAGCCTAGAGCAGACAAATAAAAATCTCAGTTACGAAATGTTTTTTCTGTGTAAACAAATTTGCGAGATTATTACTTTCGTAAATAAAAATTCCACGTATCTCACTAAAGTTGCCGAAATGATGAAATTGGAAATAATTTTATCCTAATCGAAAAGACTACGTCTAAAAAAAATTCCTCTCATTATATGAATATTCTATTTATTTATGTTTAAGGTGATCAAAATTTAAACTTGTGAAATAAAAAGATAGAGCTAAAAATTATTATTGTTATGTTGCCACAGTTACATGTTTATTATCTGAAAAAAATAGATAGTTTTTGATAGAATCCTACAGGGGGAGCAGAACTCTAACCACTCTAATCTGAACTTCTGCAACTCCTAACGAATTTTTGTTGTTGCAATATTCAAAATGCTATGACTTTCAGGTTTTTTGACTCTTTCAAAGTTATATTTTTTTAGAATTCCAGGCCTCTTTTGGGAATAAAGGATTCTGCAGAAAAGTAGAGGAATGGATTTTTTAGGCAAATATCGTTTTTCCGTAGTTGGTCAGAACTATTACTGAAAAGTTTTCGGATGTCTAAAACTATGCTAAATCTATTCATTAGTAATGACAGGATAAAAGTCTTGACAAACACATATTGTCGAGCTTTTTAATGGTTTCTAAGATTATGTTGAATTTTCCACTTTAAAAAATGTGACATGATTAACTTATTTTTAATATGCATGGTAACGATAGGGGAGAGGGTGACCTGGACGAGAGAGGCGATCGAGAAGTATCAGGAGCAGTTAGGAAAGGTACGCTTTGAAGGGGAGTCAGTGGAAGAGATATGGGAGGATCTGAAAGAGAAGGTTAAAGGGTGTGTTTAAAAGAAGATATTCAGAAAGAAGAAGAAAGGAATGGTGAAGCAATGATGCGATAGGGAATTTAAAAAGATGAAAAGGAAGGTGAAGAGGAAGTACAAGAAGTGGAAAGAGGGTAATGCGAGAAGGGCGGAGTACGTAGAAATGAGGAAGGGGTTTAGATTGATGTGTAAGAAGAAACAACGGGAAAAGGAGAAAGATCTGGAAGAGGAGTTAGGAAATGTTAAGACAGAGGGGGGCGTCTGGAAGATAATAAATAGGTTTAGGAAGCGTAGAGTGGGGAAAAGCGAGAAGATAGGGAGTGAAGAGTGGAGGGAGTTTTTTAAAGAATCATTTCAGAGCTCAGATGCAAGGAAGAGAGATGATGGGAGTAGAAGAACGGGGGAGGCAGAGGTGGAGGAGTTGAATGACGAGGAGATATAGAAACAAATAAGGAAGTTAAGAAGGTAAAAAGCAGCAGGGGTGCGCAGGGTAGAGAACAAAGCATGGCTGTTTAGTACACAAGAGGTTAGGGAGAGGCTGAATGAGGTAGTGAAGAAAGTATGGAGGGGAGAGGGATTCCCAGGAGGGTGGAGAGAAGGATTAATAGTGCCACTGTATAAGAAAGGAGATAGGGATAGACAGGAAAATTATACAGGGATTACGTTAATGAATACGGCGTATAAAGTATACGCGATGGTGGTCGCGGAGAGGCTGCGGAAGGATGTCAAGGGGAAAGGAATATTGCCGGAGACGCAGGCGGGCTTTAGGGCTGGTAGGAGTACTATCGACAATATCTACGTTTTGCAGCACGTGGTGGATAGAGTATTGGCGAGAGGCCTGATCCAGAGGGTGAGGAGGGATTCTGGATGGATGTAGGGTTAAGGCAAGGCTGTCCGCTTGGCCCAACGCTTTTTGCGATTTTAATTGCGGATATGGAAAGTAAGCTGAAGGCCGGGGTGGTAGGAGGAGTCAGGATAGGAGGGGTTAGAATTTGGTCACTAGCGTATGCAGATGACATACTGTTGATGGCAAGAAGCGAGGAGGCCCTAAAGGAGATGATGAAGAGATTGAGAAGATACCTGGATAATAACAGGTTAGAGCTGAATGCGGAAAAGTCCAATGTTATGGTGTTCAGAAAAGGAGAGAAAAGGGATGAGGGAGGTGAGTGGAAGTGGAAGGGAAAGGCGGTGCAGGAGGTGAAAGAGTTTGTGTACCTGAGCTTCTTGTCCCGGAGGAATGGGGGAGTGGATGGTCACATAAAAGAGAGAGTGAGGAGGGCAAACGTGGTGATGAGGCAGGTGTGGAGGTTAAAAAAGAAGTTATTCGCAGATGATTGTGGAAGGAGAATGAAATTGCTTTACTCTCTAGTGATGAGTGTGCTATTGTATGGAGTAGAGGTGTGGGGGTAAAAGTAAAGTGAAGAAGTAAATATGACACAGGAGAGGTATGTAAAGTGGACACTGGGGTTGGCAAGGAACACGCCGAATTATATTGTCAGAAGGGAGACGGGGAGAACGAGTGTAGAAATTCTAGCGGGGAGTCGGGCGTGTAAATATGAGGAGAAATTTTTTGAAGAGGGGGGAAGTAAGCTGGTTAGGGAGTGTTGGTGGGAAAAGGAAAACAGGAGAGGGGGTGTGAAGATGAAGGTTGAAAGGGAAAGGTATTTTAGAACGAATGGACTGCAGATGGATGAAGTGAGAAGGATGCACGAGGAAGGAAGGAAGGAAGGTATATTAGTTGGTTAGGAAAAACGGCATGGAGATAGAGAAGACAGCAGTAGAAGAGATAATAAGAGAGTCAAGGTTTAACGGGAACAATGTGTGGATTATGCCAAGGGCGAGAGCGCAATATTTATGTGAGAAAGGAAGTCAGGAGCTTATAGCGAGGATTAGATGTGGTTGTATGGAGGGTTTGAGTAGGTACTGGCTCTCTAGGGAGAAGAGGATGTGTGAACTGTGTGGGAAAGAGGATGCAAGAGTCGAGCACTGGTTGGAGGAGTGTGTAGAGGTGGAAAGGAGTGGGATAAGCATGGAGGTGTTGATGCATGAAAGGGGGGACAGAAGGGCAGTAGCATGGGTGAATGGAGTGTTGGGTAAGATGGAGAAGGAGAGAAGGAAGGAGGAAGAGGAATCGAGAACAATGAACTGTTATGAACAACAATTTTCTTTCATGCGTCCGCTTGTCCAAAAAATCTGAAAAAATAAAGTTTAACCGTGTATTCAATAGAATTTCAAATGTTTCCAAAAGAATTTTGAATCGAAAATAGTTTTGTTGCAAGAAATATTGTTCAAACAATTTTTATAAACAATATTCCGTTTGTTTAAATTATAATTCAAGCGTTTATGACCTAATGAATAAGCTAAGTGTATTTATTTTTTGGAGGTATGTAGAAAATGTTTCCCCCGAAAAAAATCTTGCTTTACTACAGTCTGACAATTTTTCAAAAATTGGTAAGAAGTGACAATAAGAAAAAAGTCATTTACAAAAAATATTATTGAAATAATTCCTTTTGATAGGTTTTAAACTCTTCTCGTGATAAATAATATTATTTCTTATGAAGGGAAATGGGACTGATTAATATAACGGAATTTTGACAAAGACCAATTCTATCATTTACGAAGGCTGTTGTGGAATGCTTGTTACAAAAATGATTTAAACTATATGTTTTTGCACCGAAAACTTATTAACAAATTTGAAAAAAAACTAATATCGTTTTTGAAAAAACTATTCCCTCCCTATTATTTTCCTCTGTTATATAAAAACCTTTCTCTATTAGGAAGTATACTTATTGATTGCCTACAGGAAGCAAAGTGCTCATAAAATGAGCACAAGTAAATACGCCTACAGCAAGTACACCCCTATTACTTTGCAGCAGTATTTCCAGTTTTTATTTAGAAGAATAACATTTATTTTTCGCTTTAAACAAATGTATCAGTTTTTTGTTGATAAAACAGCTAATTTTTCGCAGCAAAATCCCTATTTGACGGAACTGAAACATAAGCTTGAAAAATATTGAAAGTGTCCATTTTTTCTATCAGAGAAAAATTTCCCTCTATGAGAATAATTACGCTTATTATATTTTGCATCAGTATTTTCAGTTTCTATTCATGAAAATTACATATATTTTTCATATATATATCATTTCTTCCCTCTGTCTAGAGATTCGCGTGGTGGGCCTTGTTGCCATCGTTGGAGTGGATTCACCGGTTGAGCTTCTGGTGGATGTAGGATTTGTGCTACCTCATACCAACTCCTCACTGTCTGGACTGACTTTGACCTTCTTCTGTTCATGAATAGACGTGTGGGCTCGTATCCAGGACCAAGTTCCACGTATGCTACAAGTCCTGATGCCACACGCCCAAGATCTTGGATAATACGTCCATCGACGAATCTGATCATTCTCTGATTATAGTGATAATTCCCACCTACCAAACCGCCATCTAGAATAGATTCTGTAAAAAAAATTGATCATTGATATATCACATTTCAATAATTTATATATATATATATATATATATATATATATATATATATATATATTGTGACGGGGTATTTCATTACCCCGCACTAAAACATTAAAAATGATATTATTTTTGTTTTTAAAATTTCATTTGGGAAAGGAGGTTCAGAGTAGCGAATCAAACTATTGGTGGTCTACGAACCGTTATAGTACTAGCCGGGAATATAAGAGTTCTACGACCAGTACTCAATATCATTGTAGGAAAGTTGTATAATATTATTCATTGCATTTCCATATCTTCACTCAGCTCAGCCAAAAATTTATAAAACTTGTCAATAATTGCTCAAATTTATCATGGTTCGTCTGAAATGACTTTAACGCAAAGGTGCAAACACTGCAAATGTTGTTCTCGATTTTGTATCTGGAATGCTAGTTTTTTATTTTAAAAATGGTATCGTTTTATGGTAATAAAGAAAGTTTGTGGAATAATATGTACACTTCACCACGCTTCTTAAAGTGTGCTGGCTGTTGAACTCACAAGCTGCGCGTAAACGTTTTTCTGGGTACTCTGGATGGATTTTTGAAACTTTATGTTTGTCACAAACAGTTACGAAATCGTGATTTCCATCTGCTTCTTCTCACAAAAATGCTCAACACGGAAAAAGACTGCATGAACTTTAGGAGTTATACTGATTTTCAAAATTATGTAACTTCTCTTAAAAACTGCAATGCTAGTTTCAAAGTTTGAGTCGAGATTATTCCCAAAACATGCTGCCACAACTTTCTTAAAGTCTGGAAAAACTTGTACATCATTGCGTAATCTAAACTTACGTTGTTGTTGTAATAGACGCTACAGGTCCACTTTTTCCAAAAGCTTTTGGAAAAAACGGACTACCGTGCGTTATTGCGCGTTCTACATGACACAAGTTTGCCCATTCCAAAGATTTTCTTCCGAATTCATCTAACATATGAGCGAATAATGTGTTCTCAACACCCAGCATTAGGTGTCATTCTGGTCTAGGAATAATCTCAAGGAAGTTTTTGTCGCTGTTTGTTGTGAATAGCGGTGGATGAACACAATTGAAATATGTTTTCGCTTGTAATTTTTAAGCTCCTGCTTCACGCCAGTTCATGTAGTTCTGCAATGTGTTGCCAATCGTTCTGTGAGTCCCACCACATTGTTCAAGTTGACGTTTTTCCGCATAGCACCACATACATACATACATTGACTAGCAGTTCGAACTCGAAAAATCATTGCCTCACTACCCGATTCGGGTAGTGTTTCTAGGTGGATATTTACTACCAATGTGGGCCCACCACACCCACGACGGGCCAACAGCAACGCAGTATTCCTGAACGGTCTCCCATCCAAGTATAGCATAGCACCACATACATGGATAAAAGCTGCTGTGAGGCCTAATGCCCACCAGGATGTTTGCTAGCTTGAAATCAGTGGCGATGGTTCCTTCGAATTCATTGATATTCAATGCAGACCATAGTTGCGACACATTTTTATAATTTTCTTGAGAAAATGTAGCTAAGGCAAGTAAAAACAATTTTTTCACGCCGACATCCTTGAATCGCTTTGCGGAAATTCCCTGCTTGACCTTGATCTTGCCAGTACATATCCTTTGTTTTCCGTTGACCGAATGGAAAGACAAACCTTAAGAAATTTGCCACCTCCATCAATTCCAAATTTTAAAATTATCCCAGTGACTTGTCGTTCTTCTCGGATGTACTGAATGAAAGCACTCAGATCTATACAATAAACTACTCCTTCAGTAGCTTCGGAAACTTCATCAGCTTTGACATGCACGAAGTGAAACTCCTTATAGCTGAAGTATTTGTCAATGGAGTGGGTTTTGGCTGCAAGTTTTATCTTTCACTCAGGTTCAACAACTTTTCTGTTTTTTTGTAGCCACATGAAGAGCTGAAGCGATTCCCAAAGTTTCATTATTGCTCAGGTTGTAGGTCGTTTGTATTTTTGAAGAATTCTTTGCTGAAATCAGTGGCCGCTTTAAAAATTTCTCTGAATTTTGTTTACCAAAGCTGATTTGAAGCAGTTTTCCACCACTTGGTTGAGTTAATTGTAAGTTTGATGTTTTCGAATCTTTTTCTCCTGTCACTTGTTTCTTTATTATTGACGAATTTATTTGATTCTGTACATTCGTCGGTGTTCCCGTCAATCAGGCAATCAGCTTTTTTACCCGGGAAGATGAATCGCATTGATGATGCTTACCTTTTACGATGACAGAAAAACAGAAACTGCAGCGTTTCACAACAACTGGGGAGTTTGTTTGACCTGCTGTAAGGAAATATGGAATAGGTAATATGATTTAGAACAGGATCAAAAATATTTTTGTGACATTCCATCATCTTGCCGGTAATTATATTATTCAATATATTTGAAAGTCGGTCTTTCCGTTGAGATAAAGTATTCATCTGAACAAAATTTGCACTTTGCGGGGTTGTAGCCAGTTTACAAACTTTACAATAGCAATTTAAGTTTCTTTTGACCTTGTAGCTTTCATTAGTGGTTGAAAACTTGACAAATCTGGGCATAATGAAGATATTTTATTTCATGTACCCGAGAAAATGGAAACTCATGTATTAAGAAAATACCACGATGAACTGGGCCATTTTGGTACAGAGAAAACTACCGAATCGATTTTGAGTGATTACTGGTTTCTGAGAATTCGTGAAAAAACGAAGAATTATATCGCCAATTGTTTAAAATGCATAGCATTTTCGCCTTCCACTGGGAAGGGTGAGGGCAGTCTCCACCCAATACCGAAGGGTGACTAACCATTTCTGACATGTCATATCGATCATCTAGGTCCGATGGATAAATAAATTGCAGCTAAGCAACATGTGTTTTTAGTAATAGAGTCCTTCACGAAATTTTTCAAGCTATACCCTGTTAAAGTTACAGACACCAAAGAAGCGATTAATTGTCTGAATGATTATTTCCGAAGTTACAGTAGGCCGCGAACCATTATTCCAGACCGTGGTTCTTGCTTTACATCTTAAGATTCTAAGGATTTTATAGACGACAAGAAAATGAATCATGTTCTGATTGTGACAGCATCCCCTAAGGCAAATGGCCAGGTGGAGAGGGTCAATCGCATAATAACTCTAATGTTGGCGAAACTCTCCGATCCATCTTCCGGCAAGTTATGGTACAAATTGAACAAGTCCTAGTAATTCAATTTATTCAGAAAAAAATATCTTCTCCTTTCACTCCCCTGGGATTCGAACACCAGCTCAACTGATTTCCGGTCAGGTGCTCTAACCATTGAGCTACTAGAGAGGTCGGTAAAAGAATCCTTTTTTGTGAAATATGCTTTATCATGCAAGATGTTATATACAAATCAATTTTTACTAGGAATCTGTATTATCATCGGAGATGGTAACGATCGATCCAAAGAGAAATCCTTTCACACACACTGTGAAAATAGAAATCTACAATATCGATCAAAGTTATATCCGATGATACAGAAAATATTTAACGTCCTCAGACCTCTCTTGTAGCTCAATTGTTAGAGCACCTGACCGGAAATCAGTTGATCTGGTTTTCGAATCCCAGCGGAGTGAAAGGAGAAGATATTTTTTTCTGAATAAATTGAATTGCAAATTTTTTTAATTTACAACTCCATCTAGTCTCAGGGCGTTAAATATTTTCTGTATTAGAGGATATAACTTTGATCGATATTGTAGATTTCCATTTTCACAGTGTGTGTGAAAGGATTTCTCTTTGGATCGATCGTTACCATCTCCGATGATAATACAGATTCTTAGTAGAAGTCCTAGTAAATTATTATTTGGGGTAAACCAACGTAGTTCTGTGATTGATCCTGTGGCGGATCATTTGGAGCAAGTCAAAGACAGCGATGAGGCGCGTGACCTCGAGAAGGTTAGGTTCGAAGCGGTTGAGAAAAATGAAAAGTCTCAAAAAATAATGAGGCTTACTTTTACAAAAAACACAAAGATCCACGGAAATACCAGTATGGTGAGTATGTGATGGTAAAAAACTACGATAATACGCTTGGAGCATCGCTAAAGTTCATTCCGCGCTTTAAAGGCCCCTACGCAACGATAGATATGTGCTAAAAGATGTCGAGAATTTTCAGGTTACTCAAAAACCATACATAGGTACATGGGAATCATGTAATATGAAACCTTGGTACGACGATCTTATTTCTACAATATGTAATGTTTATTCCGATTATTTCTCGTACGACGATTTAGTTTAAGTTACTTTTGTGAGTATTAGTTTGAGGCAAACTATTTGTCAGGATGGACCTAAAAAAATATGAACTTGCCAAGGTAACTGAACCACGAAATTTCAAAACTTTTAAAACCATGAAATCGGTAATATCTTTACACACAAACCTCAAACTCACAGATCCTAAACCCGTGAACCTCAAACCCACGAACGTCAAACCTCCAAACCCGTAAACCCACAAACCTCAAACGCACAAACCTCAAACCCACAAAAATTTTACCAGCAACCCACAAACCTCAAACCCCCCAACCCGTGAACCCACAAAAACCTAAAAACCCACAAACCTCAAACGCACAAACCTCATACCCACAAACCTCTAAACCCACGAACCTCAAACCCACAAACCTCAAACCCCCACACCCGTAAACCCACAAACCTCAAACCAAAAAACCTCAAACGCACAAACCTCGAACACATAAACCTAAAACCACAAATCAACGAACCCACAAACAGCAAACCCACAAACCTCAAACCCACAAACCTCAAACCAACAAACCTCAAACCCCCAAATCCGTAAACCCACACACTTAAAACCCACGAACCTTAAACCCACAAACCTCAAACCCACAAAAATTAAACCTGAAACGCACAAACCTCAAATCCACAAACATAAAACCCACAAAAATCAAACCCCATGTTTAGGTTTATGGATTTGTGAGTTTGAGGTTTGTAGCTTTATAGGCTTGGGGGTTTTAAGTTTGTGCATTTGACGTTTGTGCGTTTGAGGTTTTTGTGTTTGAGGTTTGTGGGTTTACGAGTTCTAGGTTTCATTTTTGTGGGTTTGAGGTTTGTGGGTTTACGGGTTATGGGGTTTGAGGTTTGTTGGTTTGAGCTTTGTGGGTTTGTGGGTTGGAGGTTTGTGGGTATGCTGTTTGTCGGCTTGTGGATTTGTGGTTTTAGGTTTGTGGGTTTGGGGTTTTAATCTTATGGATTTGTGAGTTTGAGGTTTATAGGTTCATGAGCTTGGGTTTACGGTTTTGGTGGTTTGATGTTTGTGGGTGTAAGGTTCATGGGTTTGAGGTATAATTTTTGTGGGTTTGAGGTTTGTCGGTTTGAGGTTTGTGGGTTTACGGGTTTGGGGGTTTGAGGTTTTTTGGGTTGAGGTTTGGGTGTTTGTTGGTTTGAGGTTTGTGGGTTTGTGGGTTGGAGGTTTGTGGGTTTGCTGTTTGTGGGCTTGTGGATTTGTGGTTTTAGGTTTATGTTTTTCAGGTTTCTGGGTTTGGGGTTTAAGGTTTATGGATTTGTGAGTTTGAGGTTTGTAGGTTTATGGGCTTGGGTGTTTCAAGTTGGTGGATTTGAGGTTTGGGCGTTTGAGGTTTTTGGGTTTGAGGTAAGTGTATTCACGGGTTTGGGGGTTTGAGGTTTGTGGGTTTGAGGTATAATTTTTGTGGGTTTGAGGTTTGAGCTTTGTGTGTTTAAGGTTTGTGGGTTTGAAGTCCGTGGGTTTGATGTTCGTCGGTTTGAGGTTTGAGGTTTGTGAGTTTGAGGTTTGTGTGTACAGATATTACCGATTTTATGGTTTGGAAAGTTTCGATATTTCGTGGTGCAGCTACCTTAACAAGTTCATATTTTTTCAGGTTAGTTTTTTGCAGAAAACTGAAAAAGTAGCAGTGCTACATGAAATTAAAATTCGTTGCGTGTATTTGAAAAAAAAATTGATCGAAATCGGTTAAAAATTGAGCAATGAGCAGAATTTTGAACAAAATTTTGTAAAAAACTCGCTTTGTGCCAAGCTGCAAACAACCTTCTTCATCACTGTATAATACCTTATTGTTTAATAAACGTATATACTATATCTATGTCTCTTACACATCGGCATAATTCAAAGTTGACGCAGGAATAGAAAAGACTTTTTGATCATAAATTTTCAAATAGAGTAATTGTGACAATTTTCGGGAAGAAATCACAAAGCTGGGAAAGGGATAGGGTGCGAGAGAACTTTTCCTTTCCCTTTTTCAGCTGGCAAAAATATCATTTCTAATACAAAATTTGATTTGTCTTTGTATTCAAAAAATTGTTTGTATTATTATTTAATTTTTAATTTTTTGTAAATTTTTATTTTTAAATTGATCAAAATGAAGACATTTGTTTGTATATGAAAAACAAAGTGGAAACACGCGAGATCGAATTCACAGCTAGTTTCAATTGTAAAACCACTTTCAAGTTGTTAAATCGTAATTAAGAATATTTTTGACTACCCGTAGGAACCCGTAAGTAAAAGTACGAGTTTATTTGTTTTTGGAATTGAAATAATATGAAAAAAACTAATATCTGCAAATAGAAGTATAAATTTTATAAATTTGAAACTGAGCTTCCAAATAAAAAATAGCAAAAAATATGACAGTCGCTTAGCTTTTTTAAGATTTGAACGATTCTGCCATTGTCTTGAAAATTGATATAGTATCAATTTACTTTTCTAAAAATTTTGTAAGTTTACAATCCAGCCCTCAAATCTCAGATCTATATGGTGAAATCAAAAAGAAAATTTGAGAATAACGTGATACCGGTAGACGTGGTAATTTTGGACATATTGGATAAATAGGGACATTCACAATTTGACAGCTTAAATTACTTAAGGTGGGTTATTTTAAGCCGAATCTAGAACCAGTTGAGGCTTGGAATGATTCCAGATTCTTCGGACAGTTTGGCGTAATCTATCTTACCAATTTAGAAGACGATCAAACAGAAAATGCTAAATGTCCAAGTCTCGACATAAACTGCTTTCAGTATAGGGGTTTATTTTTAAAGTTTCATATATAAATAATAATGTTTTATTCCTATATGAAATAAACACAAATTCTAAGTATTCTTCGTAGCAGTTCATTTTTGATGATCTTGGAAGCTTCACAGACATGCGTGAAACTTCTTCTCAAAAACTAAACATAATTTCTCAAGGTTGCATATTGTGAAATGAAATTTAAGTCTAGAGCCGACAGATGCAAATCTCAGTTACGAAATTTTTTTTCTCTATACACAAGTTTGCCAGATTATTACATTCGTAAATAAAACTTCCACGTGTCGCACTGAAGTTGCCGAAATGATGAAAATAAAAATAATTTTACCCTAATCGAAAAGACTACGTCTAAAAAATTCCCCTAATTATATGAGCATTTCATTTATTTATGTTTAAGGTAATTAAAATTTGAAGTAGTGAAATTGAAAAATAGAGCTAAGTACAAGTAGTAGATATTTCATAAATAGAAGTGTTTTTGCCTGTGATATGATAATTTCTTATTATTGTTATATTGCTACATTCATATGTTTATTATCTAAAGAATATACAAAATCGTTTTTACTAGAACCCTACAGGGGGAGCAGAACTCTAACCAAT
This sequence comes from Andricus curvator, assembly GCA_932195095.1. Lineage (NCBI taxonomy): Eukaryota > Metazoa > Arthropoda > Insecta > Hymenoptera > Cynipidae > Andricus > Andricus curvator. The sequence goes on along the minus strand of CAKNYM010051890.1, from coordinate 88,245 downwards.
CTAATCTGAATTCCTGCAACTCTTAACGAGTTTTTTCAAATTTTGCAATATTCGAGATGCTATGAATTTTAGGTTTTTGACTCTTTCAAAATTATATTTTTTTAAGAATTCCAGGCTTTTTCAGGCAATTATTTTTTTGTTCGTAATTGGTCAGAACTATTTCGGAAAAGTTTTAGGATGTCTAAAACTATGCTCAATCTATTTATTAGTAACAACAGAGTGAAACTCTTAACAAACACATATTGTCGAGCTTTTTAATGGTTTCTACCATTATCTCGAATTTTCCATTTCAACAAATATGACATAATTAAATCATTTTTTGATATGCATAGTTATGTCTTCAGATAATATGCCACCTTATACGATATAATCTAATACTTGAAAACATTTGATTAAACAATTGAACATTTTCATATTTAAAAATTTGAAAAATGATAAGGTTTGAAAAGTCAATAGTTTAAAGTAATTATTTTTACAGTTGCAAATGAAACAACCATTGTTTCAATCTATCTTCAGAATAAAACACATTGTTCGTTACCATACCTTTGTAAAGGAGAAACATGTGAAGATTTCAATTATTTGTAAAATATGTAATCACCTGGAAGATATCAAAAACGAGTAAGAAAAATTGTACCAATTTGAACAATCTTAAATGGTAATTAAGAGCCTCCAATTGCGAATAATTTCGAAGAGCACGTATTTGTTTTTCAAAAAATTAACAAGTGTATTACAAATACTTTCAATATTTTGAAAATCCATCGTATTTTTTAATAACATATAATATTATAAATTTAGGTACACTTACCAACAGACATAAGCAGAAAAACTGCGGTTGTAATGAGAATAGTTCCCGTAACAAGTTGCATTGCTGTAGAAGAATCTCGAAACACTGACTAAAAAGTCGGTGATGAAATCACTGATATGTGTACTGACGATTACTAAGCTTTTCCGGGAACATTTTCACGAATATTAAGATTTAAAAATCTTGATGATAGACACACGTGAATATATTTCAAACAAAAACAAGGTCTTGAGGTTTACGTAACACGTTCTATGATTACTTCGTATATGCTGGTTATTGATTGGAATGTATTTTTTTTACATAAAGGAAATTTTATTCTGAAATACACAGAAATTATGTATAAAACAGTCTCCGGATGGAAAGGTCAGTAAAATCAAAAAAAAAACTTTGTTTCTTTGAAAAATGGCAACATTTCGGACTCAATGTGGTCCCTTTTCAAGCCTATTGAAGCCTTAGAACAGTAGTTTAGAAGACAAGTAAAAAAAGACTTGATTTTCCATGTTTACAAAATTTGGCTGAGAAAATGAAAAATGTGAGAATGTCCAAAACAACAGCAATGTTTATCATTATGTACTTTAAGATACATAATGATCGTTGAAATGACAAATTTTTTTGGATTTTGATGTTGGCTATGTCAACAATAAAATACCCAAAATTTTTTTAATTTTAGAAACATTTCCGTGAATGTGGACAAACCCACATTTATCCGTACATTTAAATCACATTGTTATTAAAAACAAGAGAGCTATATGGAGAGGTCCAAAAGTAAAACTTTTACTTTTGGAGCTCTCCATATAGCTTATTAACAAATTAAAAAAAACTGATATTGTTTTTGAAAAAACTATTCCCTCCCTATTTTTTTCCTCTGTTATATAAAAACCTTTCTCTATTAGGAAGTATACTTATTGATTGCCTACGAGCAAGCAAGGTGCTCATGAAATGAGCACAAGTAAACACGCCTACAGCAAGTACACCCCTATTACTTTGCAGCAGTATTTCCAGTTTTTATTTAGAAAAATCACATTTGTTTTTCGCTTTAAACGAATGTATCAGTTTTTTATTTTTTGTTGATAACGCAACTAATTTTTTGTAGCAAAAATCCTTATTTGAGGGTACTGAAACATAAGCTTGAAAACTATCGAAAGTGTCCATTTTTTCTATCACAGAAAAATTTCCCTCTAAGAGAATAATTACGCTTATTGTATTTTGCATCAGTATTTTCATTTTTTATTCATGTAAATTACATATATTTTTCATATGTATATTATTTGTTCCCTCTGTCTAGAGATTCGCGTGGTGGGCCTTGTCCCCATCGTTGGAGTGGATTCACCGGTTGGGGTCCTGGTGGTTCTAGGATTAGTGCTACCTCATACCAACTCCTCACTGCCCGGATTGACCAACCACTTCTTCTCTGCCTGAATAGATGTGTGGGCTTGTATGTAGGACCAAGTTCCACGAATACGTCACCTCCTGTTCCCGTACGCCTAATATCTTGGATCATACGTCCATCGACGAATCTGGTCATTCTGTGATTATAGCGATAAGTAGATTCTGTAAAAAAAATGGAAGTTTGTGACGCTTTTGCAGGTATATTGGAAAATCACTTTATCATTGATATAGCAAATTCAATTATATATATATATATATATATATATATATATATATATATATATATATGTGTGTGTGTGGTTTATTCTTCGGTTTCGGTTTCGATTCCTTTGGAATAGAACCGAAGGGCCTATGACAAAGCCACCGAACGCGTCCTCGGGTTGCGGATAGAGGGTTTCTGTACCAAGGGTTTCTGCTGAATATGGTTACAATAATTAATAAGCAGTCGCGGACAATTGTCCAGGGATAGTCTCGAAGGAATAAGTCCTAAGCGAAGGCGTAACAACCGTGCCGAAAACTGAATGGCACCTGGGTTAGGTGTCTCAAACGGTGACTCTGGGATACCGGGCGACCTCTCAGAGTATCAGCCTTATCCTTGCACGCGGGTCTCTACAAGGATGGACTAACCCTTTCCCTAGCTGCTCGTGGGAACAACAATGAAACCACCAAAACACCAAAATGTTGTAGATGCGGTTCAAGACAATCGAACGCGCAGAGCACCCGACAATGTGTCGGCAAACAATGCCGATCAGCCTAGAGTTCGGTCTGCTGAAAATTATTTAGATGTAAACACGACGACGAACCGGCGAAACGCCCACATTGAGTGAACGGATCGACTCAGGGATGACGTGCTAGACTGCTACGATGCCAGCATTATTCCTGTTCGCGGAGGCTTTATGGCGCCTATGTACACTCTGTGGTGCCAGAAACACCCAGAGCTTCAGCACGTTTCGCATCAGTCTTTGCGAAATCAAGCCGACTACCTCTGGAAAAATGGATATGTACATACGCGGAGCGCTTCCCCAACCGTTGCTTTATTAAGCTGCAGACGAAGATGAGGAAGCGACATTGAGACCAACCGCAGAAAGCAGGCACCTTCTGAGATATGATCGCCATTTCATTACTAGAAGGAACATTAACATGCAAGTTCCTCCTAAGCCCCAAGATCTGGCTGAAATGGATGCCTTTCTTCGTGGAGATATCTCGCAAGAGTCCGACCTCTGGACCATCAATTGCTCAGTTTATGGTGCTGCGAGAACTTTGGCTGATTCAAATCGAAGGCTGAAACCAACGATAGGTCAAAAGACCAAAAGAAGCTTGCATCAACTGAACAAGAAGATTGGATGGGCAAGACAGAATGCTTCCCGTGTTCAATGTGTGATTGACTACTTAGTATCTGGTAGACCGTTTACGGTAAGGGTTCGAAAGTTCGCCCAAGAACTAAGAATCTTGAATCACACACTAAACAAGTCAAAGCTGCTGACCATCAAGCAGCATATTGTTGAAAAATACGGCTGTTATCTGACGCAAGGAGGAGAATACAGAAGAGGGAGAGATGGATGAGGGAGAATAAACAATGTCTCGCTGACCCATCACGCCTCTTCAGCGATTTACCTGTTTCTGTTAAAAATCCACCCAAGCCCAAGGAGGTAGAGACTTATTGGAGAGAGGTGTACAAGATCCCGAAAACACTAGAGTTGAAAGAAGATACTGAAAATATCATCCGCTTCAAGAAGTTTTGCGACAACCTCATAAAATCTGAGGAGGAATGTCCATCAATCACTGCCGAAGAGGTGAAAAAAGCACTTAGAGGCACGAAGAACTTTTCCGCTGCTGGACCAGATTGTATCAAGAACTTTTGGTGGAAGAAGTTTACTTTTACACACCAACATTTGGCCCGCATATTCACCTCATATTTAAAGTCGGAGGCGCCCATTCCGCAGTGGCTGGTGTTAGGATGCACTATACTCCTGCCAAAAAAAGGCAACTTGTCCAACCCAGAGAATTACAGGCCAATAACTTGTTTGAACACGGTGTATAAGATCTTTACAGCTGTCCTCAACAACAGGATTGTTCGACGAATTGAGCCTGTATGGCGAGAGATGTACGAACAACGTGGCTCGAAAAAAGGTGTAGCAGGCTGTCGAGAGAACCTGCTAATTGACAGGTGTCACCTTTCAGAGGGGCGTCTTTCAAGGTGATACCATGAGCCCTTTGCTTTTTTGCATCACACTTTTGCCTCTATCTCTCGCACTACGAAATTCTCCTGGATACCTCTGTGGCGACACTAATCAGCGCGAGCATAAGGTCACTCATGTATTTTATATGGATGACCTGAAGATCTATGCCTCTGGTAGAAGCAAACTTCAAACTGCTATAAATATTGTCAAGAACTACACAGGAGAGATTGGGATGGACTTTTGCTTGGACAAGTGTGCCAAAATTTATCTGAAGAAAGGAAAGATTACTGGCGTTCCCAAGGACCCTGAGCTTGTGGATATAAGTGTTATCAGACATCTTAATACTGTAGAGACCTATACATACTTGGGCGTGCCTCAAAACCGCATTCAGGACGTAACATCAGTGAAGGAGTCTCTCCGAAGCAGATACAAGCATCTTCTTCGACAGATTTGGTCTTCCAATCTGTCGGCGTTGAACAAGGTATCTGCGACTAACATGCTTGCCGTCCCGGTTCTACTCTACTCGTTTGGGGTAGCTCAATGGACGAAGAACGAGCTTAAGGCCCTTGATGTCATTACACGTAAGATCATGCATATGCATAAAAGCTTGCATATCAATTCGTCAGTTCCGCGATTATATATTTCATGCCGTCAAGGCGGACGCGGACTTCTGAATCTCCAGTCTCTTGATAACCGGATTGTCCTAAGTACAGCTTACATCGTTGCGAATGGCAGAGATCCTCTCCTAAAGATGGTCAGGAACCACGAGATGATTGGCGAAGGAGCGTTCGTTTACAAAGCCGCGGAGCAAGCGGCCGAGACCCTTGGCCTGAATTTTAACATCAGAAGTGAGGAAAGTACATTACTTCATCTAGATGCTTCACTTCTAAAAACCAAAGTGAAGAAAGCAGAGGTTGAAAATTTTCACCAAGAGCTACTCGACAAGAAAATGAACGGAAACTTTCACAGAAATGTAGAAAAACAGTCCTTGTCGAAGGAGCAAACTTTTGCTTTCCTCAAATCATCAGGGCTTAATTCAGGTACAGAGGGTTTTATTTTCGCATGCCAGGACGGTGCCATTTCCACCTTAGCATACCGTGAGCGCATTTTATGTCAAGAAGTTCGCAGTGATAGGTGCAGAGCGTGTCATGCACACGCTGAGTACCTAGAACACATACTATCAGGGTGTCCGACCCACGCGGAACGACGTATATCTATAGACATAATGCGGCGCTGAGAGTGCTTTATTACCATCTATGTCGCTCTTACGGTGTTGGCCGCGACCTTGCCCTGCCGAACGCTCCAAAGGAGACAGAGTCGATTGTTCGAAAGGAGATAGAGTCGATTGTCCGAAACGAGAAGTGCCAAATTTTCTGGAACTACGATTTTCGGGCAGCAGTCTCCGTTGCGCACTCGAGGCCTGACATTCTTCTCCAAGACTTCGAGAAACGAACTATATTCGTGATCGAATTCTCGGCTCCGTCCGAATACAACATCACTGCAAAGGAGAAAGAAAAAGAGGAGAAGTATCAAGACCTCAAAAGAGAGCTACAACGACTGTACCCAAAATATTCGGTACAAGTAATTGTCCTTGTGATAGGTGCTCTCGGAGGTGCGAAACTATCACTTTTTCGTAACCTTAAAGCCATACCCGCGTGCCAAAAATATGCGAAGGCACTTGCGAGATGGATGCAGAAAGCTGTCATCCTTGGGTCGCTTCGTGTCCTCAAGACACACGAGGGTTTCGCCGGCCTGTCGTTGTGATTTTGTCGTTGCCTATGACCACCCATCTCACGGTTGTGAGACGTGGCCATAGGTGTGATTTACCGCGGTGCTACTGGGGGCTATTGACATTTTGTTGGATGGCAGTTGCTCTTAGTGGGACCCTGCGGTGGTTGTTTAACTTTTTTTTTTTTTTTAATTATATATA
>CAKNYM010051890.1:47683-72937 GCA_932195095.1 Andricus curvator | reverse complement strand
GTGGTGGGATAGGGAATGTAAAAAGATGAAGAGGAAGGTGAAGAGGATGGTGAAGAGGAAGTACAAGAAGTGGAAAGAGGGTAATCCGAAAAGGGAGGAGTACGTAAAAATGAGGAAGGGGTTTAGATTGATGTGTAAGAAGAAAGAGCAGGAAAAGGACAAAAATCTGGAAGAGGAGTTAGGAAATGTTAAGACAGAAGGGTACGTCTGGAAGATAATAAATAGGTTTAGGAAGCGCAGAGTGGGGATAAGCGAGAAGATAGGGAGTGAGGAGTGGAGGGAGTTTTTTTAAAGAATCATTTCAGGGCTCAGATGCAAGAAAGAGGGATGGTGGGAGTAGAAGAACGGGATAGGCAGAGATGTAGGAGTTGAATGACGGTGAGATAAAGAAGCAGATAAGGAAGTTAAGAAGGTCAAAAGCAGCAGGGATGGATGTGGTAGAGAACGAAGCATGGCTGTTTAGTACAAAAGAGGTTAGGGAGAGGCTGAAGTAGGTAGTGAAGAAAGTATGGAGGGGGAGGGATTCCCAGGGGGGTGGAGAGAAAAATTAATCGTGGAACTGTATAAGAAAGGAGATAGGGATAGACAGGAAAATTATAGAGGGATTACGCTAATGAATACGGCGTATAAAGTATACGCAATGGTGGTGACGGAGAGGCTACGGAAGGATGTCGAGGGGGAAGGAATATTGCCGGAGACGCAGGGGGGCTTTAGGGCTGGTAGGAGTACAATCGACAATATCTACGTTCTGCAGCACATGGTGGATAGAGAATTAGCGAAGAGGGGGTCGAGAGTGTACGCGTTTTTTTTGGATCTAAGAGGCGCGTTTCCTTTGGTGGATAGGGGGAGGTTCTGGGAGGCAACGGAGGATAGGGGAGTGGAGAGAGTCCTGATCGAGAGGGTAAGGGAGATATGTGAAGAGACCAAAGATAAGGTGAGAGGAGGGGATGGGATTTCATAGGGATTTTGGATGAATAGGGAGTTAAGGCAAGGGTGTCCGCTTAGCCCAACGCTTTTTGCGATTTTAATTGCGGATATGGAAAGTAAGCTCGAGGCCGGGGTTATAGGAGGAGTCAGGAATGGAGGTGTTAGAATTTGGTGACTAGCGTATGCAGATGACATAGTGTTGCTGGCAAGAAGCAAGGAGGCCTTAAAACAGATGATGAATAGGCTGAGAAGATACCTGGATAAGAACAGGTTGGAGCTGAATGCGGAAAATTCCAAGGTTATGGTGTTCAGAAAAGGAGGGGGAAGGGATGAGGGAGGGAAGTTGAAGTGGAAGGGAAAGGCGGTGCAGGAGGTGAAAGAGTTTGTGCACCTGGGCTTCTTGTTTCAGAGGAATGGTGGAGTGGATGGTCACATAAAAGAGAGAGTGAGGAGGGCAAATGTGGTGATGAGGCAGGTGTGGGGGTTGAAAAAGAAGTTATTTTCAGATGATTTTGGAAGGAGAATGAAATTGTTTGACTCACTAGTGATGAGTTTACCATTGTATGGAATAGAGGTGTGGGGGTGAAAGGAAAGCGAAGAGGTAAATAGGACACAGGAGAGGTATGTAAAGTGGACACTGGGGCTGTCAAGGAACACGCCTAATTATATTGTCAGGAGGGGTACGGGGAGAACGAGTGTAGGGACTTTAGCGGGGAGTCGGGGGGGTAAATATGAGGAGAAATTTTTGGAAGAGGGGGGAAGTAAGCTGTCTAGGGAGTGTTGGTGGGAGAAAAAGAACATAAGAGTGGGTGGGAAGATGGAGGTTGGAAGGGAAAGGTATTTCAGAACGAATGGACTGCAGATGGATGAAGTGAGAAGGATGCACGAGGAAGGAAGGAAGGTATATGAGTTGGTTAAGAAAAACGGCATGGAGAGAGAGAAGACAGCAGAGGAAGAGAGAATGAGAAAGTCAAGGGTTAACGGGATTTATGTGTGGATTATGCCAAGGGCGAGGGCGCAATATTTATGTGAGAAAGGAGAGAAAGGAAGTCAGGAGCTTATGCAAGTTAGAGATGTGGTTGCATGGAGGGTTTTAATAAATACTGGCTCTCTAGGGAGAAGAGGATATGTGAACTGTGTGGGAAGGGGGATGCAAGAGTGGAGCACTGGTTGGAGGAGTGCGTAGAGGTGAGAAGGAGTGGGATGAGCATGGGGGTATTGATGCATGAACGGGGGGACAAAAGGACAGTAGCATGGGTGAAGGGAGTGTTGGGTAAGATAGAGAAGAAGAGAAGGAAGGAGGAAGAGGAATGGAGGAGGGAAGATTGTAAATAGGAGAGAAAGTAGATATGAGTAATGTGTAAATATTATAAGAAGTAGATAAGTACTAGGTATTAGCCACGGAAGCAGAGTTTGGCAAGATTTCAATTATTTGTAAAATATGTAATCACCTGGAAGATATCAAAAACGCGCACAAAAAATTGTACCAATCTGGAAGATATCAAAAACGCGCACAAAAAATTGTACCAATTTGAACAATCTTAAATTGTAATTACGAGCCTCCAATTCTGAATGATTTCGAAAAGCATGTATTTGTTTTTCAAAAAATTAACAAGTATATTACAAATACTTTCCACATTTTGCAAATCCATCGTATTTGTTAATAACATATGATATTATAAATTTAAGTACACTTACCAACAGAAATAAGCAGAAAAACTGCGGTTGTAATGAAAATAGTTCCCGTAACAAGTTGCATTGTTGTCGACGAATCTCGAAACACTGACTGACAAGTCGGTGGTGAAATCACTGCTCTGTATACTGACGATGACTACACTTTTCCGGGAAGATTGTCACGGATATTAAGATTTACAAAACCTTGATGATAGGCACACTTGAATACATTTCAAACAAAAACAAGGTCTTGAGGTTTACGAAACACGTTCTATGATTACTTCCTGTATGCTGGTTATTGATTGAAATGTATTTTTTTTACATAAAGTAAATTTTATTCTGAAATACACAGAAATTATGTTTCAACTAACCAAGTGTTAATTCGTTTAGAATTCCTGAAAATGAAAACAAGAATCCAACGACCAAATTTGGACAACCACCATAAAATGCTCCTATTGTAATTTGAAGAAAAAAAAATTTCCTAAAAAAAAAAGAAAAAAAAAAGAATTTCCCTTCTCCTTGGACAAAAGGACAAAAGGTGTCGAGAAAGGAGCATCGTTGGTTCGTCACTGTTTCTACCTGCTCTAATTTTTCTTACCTTGATAAGGGTGCTGTATGAGCGCCGAAACGTTGGTATATATTATGAATATTTTTGTGTTGTGATTTGATAATAATAAAAATAAAAAAGACGAAAGAAATAAAAAAAAAGAGAAGGAAGGGGATTTGGTTGATTGCCTTCTCATTTTTCTTTCCTGTTTTTTATTTTTTGTGCAAGGAAAAGAGAAATTCTTTTTTTTTTCAAATTACAATAGGAGCATTTTATGGTGGTTGTCCAAAATGTGTATTGTTTCTTGGTTAGCATGACAATGTCATTTGTTCTATTATGTCAAAAGTGTTCATTGCATTTTAAGAATATCCGTTTGATGTGTACAATTTGTACAAGTAAAAATTATTGTGACAGTAATAATATATATTCTTTTGATTGTCTTTCTGCGCTGGATGATTTTTATTTTACTCTTGATTTATTCAAGAGCATTGGCAGCAAGATGTTGGCATAGCGTGAAGAGGTAATTTTTTCGTTTTGCATCGAAGATGTTTTTTCAGCGCAGACATAGGCTAATATGTCTGCTACATTTTAACGAATTGCCTTCACGTCACTTGTTTGGAACATTGGATTGACCAACTGCAGATCCTCGCACTAATTCAGGACCCATAGGAAAAAGATGATTGATTGTGAAACTTTACCGGTGGGAAATGGCACAAGCTATCAATCCGGGAATATGTTCCCCATCTTTGTCAAGGCGTGAGCCTGCCCCGATGTCACATTCCCGGTGGCTTATAAGAGCTAGCAGAATTTTAAGGAAGTTGGTTGCAGAAGATAATGCATCTAAAGAGCTGCGAATTCTTGTAGAATATGTACTAAAAATTGATGTTCCTGCGTGGTTTAGTATCAAATCTAGGCACTCTTGCACATAGGGAATGAAGATTTTCTGGGAAGTAATTCACAACTCCAGGTACTTGAGAGATGATCTTAAAGCTGTCGTGGATCCTGTGATCTCACGAAATGTTTTCTATTCTCAATTTGGAAATGTTCTTCTGGCGAAGCTGACAGATGAGCAAACTAATATCAGAAAACTTGCTGTTGAAAGAATTCTCCAAGGAAGAACTGATAACGCTAACACTAAACGCAAATCACAATCAGTTCGGCAATTTATCACACCAGACGTGAACTTCAATGCAGAACATTACTCGGATATCATATTTTGGAATAAATTAAATTTTACTGAGTCACCTCTATTGAAAAATTATAGCTTAGAGGATTTGGAACTTTTGTCAGATAAGTATCCAATAAAGTTTGTGGAGTTGAAAAAAGAGATGGTTACATAAGGGCGGAATTTTCAGCGCGGAATTCAAAAAAATAAAATAAATATTGAAACAAAAGTGTTTGTCCTATTTTTAATTTTTAATTTTTGACATATTTTTAACATCAAAAAAGTTCTTCCATATGTTCTTCAGGAATATGATTCTAAATATATATATATAAAAAAACGGTGTCTGTAAGAATGCGTTTTTCCATATATTTTAAGCTTACATTCAATTTTTTTCATTTTCAACACGCTTGAGGAGGTGAAAGATATTAATCGATTTCAGACAATTTTTTTACAGTATATTCAACTTATCAAGAACTAACAATTTTTTGCTATTAGAAATCAATCGCATAAAATTCACTCTTTTTCGGCCCACCCTCATCAACATTTACATTACGATAACATGTATTGCGGAGAATTAAATCATCAGCTAGTGCTGATTGCGTAAAATGTTTCGGCCTGAATTTACTCTCATGTTCCTTTACACGTTGGCTCACCGCTCTCCTGGTTTCTCCAATATAGACTTTCGCCACAAGAACAAGGGATTTCTCCCGGATATACTTCCGGACCACTGATAGATGCCTTTTTATCTTTAGGGTTGTTTAGAAGTTGTCCTATTTTCGTAGGTGGTTTAAATATGGTTTAAATGTTGTGTTTGTTCAGAATTCTTCCTATTTGTTCTGTGATACCTAAAATGTAGTGCAGGACGGTGGTCGTTTTTCTCGCTCTTTCTTCAGTAGGTTGTTTGGACTTGTTCTTTTGAGTGTATTTTCTTATTGCTTTATCAATTTGTTTCTTTGTGTAATCGTTTTGTATTAGGATTTGCTTAACATTTTGTAATTCCTTCTTTAAGTTATCTTTATCTGTTATGGAGACAGCTCTGTATACAAGGGAGTTGATGACCGGTTGCTTTTGAGATTGGTGGTGGTGAGAGGAGGCCTGTAGGTATCTACTTGTGTAGGTGGGTTTTCTATAAACTTCATGTCCTAATGTGTTATCAGATCTTTTGTAAACTAGTACGTCCAAGAAAGGCAATTTTCCGTTTTGTTCAATTGCCATGGTGAACTGGCTATTAGGGTGTAATTGATTGATGAAATCGAAAAACTTGTGTATTTCATCTAGTCCATGTCTAATCCATGACTTGCTTGGCCAATCAAGTTCGATCGGTCCTAACACTTTTAGTAAGCTCAGGTCTTCTCAAGCTAAGCTACTAACATCTTCAGCTTTCTTAAAACGGTGCAGAGAGAACATCGTCCCAAAATTCTTAGAGTTAAAAAACCATTTGGGAGCATCGAAATCCAAATCAATTCTACATCAAACAAGTTCGCTTCCCTTGGAAAAAAGAATACAACATACCTAATTTGTTTTGAACACTACCTCCAAAAAACTATTAAAACTTTACCTGCTCCTATCAAACACTTTCAGATTTCACATTTGGTCTACATTGGACCGCATATCATTTGAACAATCCCAATGGAATAATGATCTTTCCACTCAAAAACAAAAAAAAAAGTTGAAAAATTACTTCCAGTAAGGCACACACCATTAACTAACACAGTAAAAAACATCTTTAACCATCCTCGCAGCAATCTTTTTTCGAAGAAAATATTCTAAACGTAAAAGTAAGTTATAAAGGTCTGAAGAACAAGTATTTTTCATGTGTAGAATGCATTTGCGAAATTTTGTTTCATCTTTCCATCTCATCCATCATATTTTCCACTTACTTTTACGGTTAGAATATTTTCTCCAAAAAATTATCTGCATTCCCATGACGTCATGCTAAAATACTGAATTCAAACCAACGAGGGCTTCCCACTCTTCGGGCCTCCTTTCAATTGGTCAGACAGTGACGCGGATGAGAGCGAACAGGGACCGTGATGGGAGGTGACAAAACTGCGCAATTTAAAATAACCATGTACGGGGGACTTAAAACAAGCGAAAGTCAAAATAAGCAAGACCTCGCTGTATTTCTCTTTTTGCTAAAACAAACCAATTTCTTCGAAATTCAGTCTTAATTTGAGTGTACGAAAACATAAGCTTAGAAAATATTGAAAGTGTCAATTTTTTTTCTTTCGTTAGCTAAAATCCTTTCTATATTAGGAAGCAAACTTGTTTGTTACCTATGAGGAAGCAAGGTGCTTATCAAAATATCACAAATAAGTGCGCTTATAGTGAAGACATTCATAGTACTTTGCAGTAGTATTTTCAGTTTTTATTCAGGCAAAATATACATATTTTTCATATTTATATTATTTTTGACTTCAGTTTAGGGAGCCTCTTGGCCATCTTGATCACCGGGATGAATCCGTGTTTTGCCTCGTAGCCATTGTGGGCCTCGTTGCACAGATGGTTGGGCCTCTTCTGGTGGTGGGACTTGTGGTGGTTGGGCCGGCGCTCGACGGGCGTGTTCACGTAGGATGCGTGACACATCATTCCAATTCCTGACATCCACCTGTGACGTCCAGTCTCCGTGTCTTATGCATAGGCGAGTGGGTTGGGGTTCGAATCCATTATCAAGTTCCACGTGTGCTGTTCCTCCTGGTTCAATAAGTCCAAGATGTTGGATTTCACGGTTATTAGAGCGCCTGACATCTCTCCAATTGTAGCGATAAATCCTTATTTCTTGGCGACCGCTTGGTCTGGATTCTGTAAAAAAAATGGAGAATAGTAACGCTTCTGCAGATATATTGGAAAATCGCTTTATCATTATTATTAAGACATTTAAAAAAATACTTCGGGACTTAATTATTAGTCCTGTGTTCGAATGGGATAACTTCATACTGCTGTTTATATTTTAAAGCAAATGAATCTGTTTTCTTTCTACTCTTTTCTGTTCACAGAGTTTTTATGACGTTGCAATTTTCTGTTTACCAAAAAATAAAAACTCACATTCGAGATATTGAGTTTCGTAATTGGGAGAAAATGAGAGTTTGATTAGAAAAAGTTAACAAATTCCGAGTGAATAATTGAAGAATTTCGAGGTTCAAATTTTAACACTCACCAACAAAACCAAGCAGAAAAACTGCGATCGTGAGGAGAATAGTTCCCGTAACAATCTGCATTGCTGTCGACGAATCTCGTAACACTGACTGATAAGTCGGTCCTAAAACCACTGCTATTTATACTGACGATTACTAAGCTCTTCCAGGAAAATTATCACGTATATTAAGATTTACGAAACCTTGATGATAGGCGCACTTGAATACATTTTATACAAAAAGAAGGTCTTGTGATTTATACAGCACGTTCTATGATGACTCAATATATACTGATTGGATGATACTGCGCTCTTTCCATATTCATGTTGAAATAAAATATAGAAGAAAATATGAGACTAATACTGATAAAAATGTATTTTCTTTTATGTGAATAAAATTTCATTCTGAAATGAAGTCGATATTGGAATGGAAACCCCTAGATTGAGGTCTTCCAAGAATTCAAGCCGCAACGCGGGTATGAGTGCGAGGAGCTGCCGGGGGATTGTAGTGCTCACTCAGGCGTGACAAAACAGAGAGAGAGAGAAATATGAGAGAGACAAAACCTCTAATCCAGGTTTCACTGTGCACAGAAATTATGTATCGGAAAACCAAGTGCGTCGTCATCCCCAAATAATTCAGGATGACTAGTAAAATATTTTCTATAGGTTTGGCTAGTCGTCCCAAAATTTTAGGACGATTAGTCCAATACCTTTTCGAGCTCTGCCAATCTTCTGCGATGACTAGGCGCAGCCTTTGAGTAAACAAAAATTTGATCAAGTATCAGCGATATAATACCTAGAAGCTTCTATTCCTATTAGTCAAAAAATTATAGCAAATTTCACGCAAATACAATTTTTGGAATGTACAGTTACATTACAATTACAATTAAAACACAAGCTTATACCTAGTTATAATTTTATGAAAATGTAAAAAAACATGATTTTTAAATTTAGTTAATTGCAAAGAGACAGCAATTCACTGAAGAAGAAATGCGATTGTATCAATGGGCAGAAATATGAACTTTTTCCTAAACCAGATGCTATTGATTATTATTCATCTGTAGTTTTGCTTCATTTTGCTTCCTCATAGAGGAAGCTTTGTAATGGTAACATTTTCCAAAAATTTTAAATTCATTTAATTAAACGTTCCTCAGTTTTAAAATGTCTAATACAATGTTCTAATCAATTATCCGGATGATTATGTGTGTGTGTGTGTGTCTGTGGATGTGTGTGAGTGGATGTCACACTTTTTTGCGAAAATGATAACTTCAAAACGGTTGCAGATAAATTGATGAAATTGGGAGGGCTTATTTTTACCACTAATATCTTGAAACCGACTGAAGGATTTCTGAGAATATTCATTGCATTTTTTTTAGCACTGAATAATATTTTTGAAATCGGCTTTCTATAGTAAAACTTTTTTCATTAGCATAATTCAAAGTTGATGCAAGAACGGAAAAGATTCCTTGTTTCGGAACGAATTGATTAACATATAATATTAATACATTTTATTAAAGAGTAGGGAAGTTATGGTAATTTCTATATTTTGAAAATTGGTTTTTTATAGTAAAACTTTTTCCATTAGCATAATTCAAAGTTGATGCAAGAATATAAAAAATTCCTTGGTTCGAGACGAATCGCTTGACCTATAATATTAATATATTTTATTAAGGAGTAGGGAAGTTATGGTAATTCATATATTTTAAAAATCGGGTTTTTATGGCAAAACTTTTTCTATCAGCAAAATTCAAAGTTGATGCAAGAATAAAAAAGATTCCTTAGTTCGAGAAGTCGCTTGACCTATAATATTAATACATTTTATTGAGGAGTAGGGAAGTTATGGTCATTTATATATTTTGAATATCGTTTTTTTATGGTAAAACTTTTTTTATTAGCATAATTCAAAGTTGATGCAAGAATATAAAAGATTTCTTGGTTCGAGACGAATCGACTGACCTACAATCTTAATACATTCTATTGAGGATTAAGGAAGTGGTGGTAATTTATGTATTCTTAAAATCAATTTTTATAGTAAAAATTTTCTTATTCTCATAATTCAAAGTTGATACAAGAAAACAAAAGATGTGTTGATTCAAGACGAATAGATTGACCTATAATATTAATACATTTTATTGAAGAGGAAGGAAGCTATGTTAGTGCATAATATTTGAAAATGCGGTTTTTTATAGTAAAACTTTCTTCTGCGACATAATTCAAAGTTGATGCAAAAATGTAAAAGATTCCTTGGTTCGAGACGAATCGCTCGACATATAATATCAATGCATTTTATTGAGCAGTAGGGAAGTTATGGTAATTTATATATTTTGAAAATCGGTCTTTTATGGTAAAACTTTTTTTATCAGCATAATTCGAAGTTGATGCAAGAATATAAAAGATTCCTTGGTTCGAGACGAATCGATGGACCTACAATATTAATACATTTTATTATGGAGTAGCGAAGTTATGGTAATTCATATATTTTGAAAATCGTTTTTTTATGGTAAAACTTTTTCCATTAGCATAATTCAAAGTTGATGCAACAATATAAAATATTCCTTGGTTCGAGACGAATCGCTTGACCTATAATATTAATACATTTTATTAAGGAGTAGGGAAGTTATGGTAATTAATATATTTTGAAAATCGGTTTTTTATGGTAAAACTTTTTTTATCAGCATAATTTAAAGTTGATGCAAGAATATGAAAGATTCTTTGGTTCGAGACGAACCGATTGACCTGCGATATTATTACATTTCATTAAAGAGTAGGGAAGTGGTGGTAATTTATGTATTCTTAAAATCGATTTTTATAGTAAAAATTTTCTCATTCTCATAATTCAAAGTTGATGCAAGAAAAAAAAAGATGTGTTGATTGCAGACGAATAGATTGACCTATAATATTATTCCATTTTATTGAAGAGCAAGGAAGCTATGGTAATGCATAATATTTAAAAATGCGGTTTTTCATAGTAAAACTGTTTTCTTCAACATATTTCAAAGTTGATGCAAGAATATAAAACATTCCTTCGTTCGAGACGAATCGATTGACCTACAATATTAAAAAATTTTATCAAAGAGTATTGAAGTTATGGTATTTTATAAATTTTTAAAATCGATTTTTATAGTAAAAATTTTCTCATTCTCATAATTTAAAGTTGATGCGAGAATAGAGAAGGTGTGTTGATTCGAGACGAATCGATCAACCTGTAATATTCATACATTTTATTGAAGAGTAAGGAAGCTATGATAATGCATAATATTTGAAAATACGATGCTTCATAGTAAAACTTTTTTCTTGAACATAATTCAAAGTTGATGCAAGAACGGAAAAGATTCCTTGATTCGAGACAAAACGATTGATTTATAATATTAATACACTTTATTGAAGATTCAGGAAGTTATGCTCATTTATAATATTTAAATTATCTGTTTCAAACAGAAAAACTTTTTTCAACGACATAATTCAAAGTTGACGCATGAATAGAAAAGACTTTTTGATCATAAATTTTCAAATAGAATAATTCTGACAATTTTTGTAAAGAAATCATAAAGCTGGAAAAGGGATAAAGGTGTAAAGCAGTTTATTTTTCATAATCTTGGAACCTTCGCCGACACACGTGGAACTTCTTTTTAAAAAAATAATACAATATCTTAAGGTTGCATATTGTGAAATAAAATTTTATCAGTATTATATACAAGTCTAGAGCAGACAGATAACAATCTCAGTTACGAAATGTTTTTTATCTGTACACAAATTTGTTGTGAAATAAAAAAATAGAACTGAGTACGAGTAGTAGATAGTTCATAAATAGAAGTGCTTTTGCCTGTAATATAATTATTTCTTAATATTGTTATGTTGCTACATTTAAGTGTTTATTATCTAAAGAAAATAATGGATAGTTTTTAATAGAATCCTACAGGGGGAGCAGAACTCTAACCAATCTAATCTGAACTCCTGCAACTCTTAACGTATTTCTATATTTTTATTTTGCAATATTCAAAATGCTATGACTGTTAGGTTTTTGACTCTTTTCAAAATTATATTTTTGTAGAAGTCCAGGCCTGTTTTGAGAATAAAGGATTATGCAAAAAAGTCAAATTTCTGAAAAGTAGAGGAATGGCTTTTTTAGGCAAATATTTTTTTCGCGTAAATGGTCAGAATGATTTCTGAAAAGTTTTAGGATCTCTAAAACTATGCTAAATCTACTCATTGGTAATGACTGGATGAGAGTTTTGACAGAAACATATTGCCTTACTAATTCAAACATTTACACTATGATAATATGAACGGTAGAGAATTAATTTGTAACCTTACGTCGATCGGCTTACTCATATGTATACCTTGAAATAACTGAGATTCACAAAAATAAAATTATTATTCGTTATATGAGCAAATAAATTGTACGAAATATAATTTATAAATGCATACGACTCTTTAAACCTTGAGTACTTTCAAATAAGAGTCATTAGAACTTTGCTTTTATTTTGATCAAATAAATTGTAACCTGGCGGACTTTACCCCGTGTCCTAGCCGATTTTACTTTTATTCTAGTCAACTTTACCTTGTTTCCTAAGGCAAGGAAGTAGAAAAAGTGACCTAATGATTGTCTTAATAGGCTACAAAACCCTTTTTTGTAGGTTCATGGCGCCTACATTGACTAATTTTTTCAAACAATAATAGTTTTTGAAAACAGTACTCAATTTGAAAATAGAAATTTACCAAAAATGCAAAATTGCAAAATAATAGAACCCTTTTTTTTAATACAAAGACAAATCAGACAAGTCAAATTTTGTATTCGAAATGATAATTTTTCTAGCTGTAAAGGGAAAGAGAAATGTTCTGTCGCTTTATGATTTATTTACAAAAACTGTCAGAATTATTCCATTTGAAAATTTATGATCAAAAAGTCTTTTTCATTGATGCGTCAACTTTGAATTATGTCGATGAAAAAAGTTTTTCTATTTGAAACAGATGATTCAAATATTATAAATGAGCATAACTTCCTCAATCTTCAATAAAGTGTATTAATATTATATATCAATCTATTTGCCTCGAATCAAGGAATCTTTCCCGTTCTTGCATCAATTTTAAATTATGTTAGTGAAAAAAGTTTTACTATAAAAAACCGTGTTTTCACATATTATGCATTACCATAGCTTCCTTACTCTTCAATAAAATGTATCATTGTTATAGGTCAATCGATTCGTCTTGAAACAACACAACTTTCCTATTCTCGCATCAACTTTGAATTATGAGAATGAGAAAATTTTTGCTATGAAAATCGATCTGAAAAATATATAAATTACCATAGCTTCCTTAATCTTCAATAAAATGTATTAATATTATAGCTCAATCGATTCGTCTCGAATCCACATATATTTTCTGTTGTTGCATCAACTTTGAATTATGTCAATGAAAAAAGTTTTACTATAAAAACCCGATTTTCAATATATTTAAATTACCATAACTTCCCTACTCTTTAATAAATTGTAATAATATTATAGATCAATCGATTCGTCTCGAGGCAAGGAATCTTTTATATTGCTGCATCAACTTCGAATTATGCTAATGAAAAAAGTTTTACTATAAAAAACCGTTCTTTCAAATATTATGCATTACCGTAGCTTCCTTACTCATCAATAAAATGTATTAATTTAATAGGTCAATCGATTCGCCTCGGATCCACACATCTTTTCTGTTTTTGCTTCAACTTTGAATGATGTTAATGAAAAAAGTTTGACTATAAAAAACCGATTTTCAAAACATATAAATGACCATAACTTCCCTACTCTTTAATAAAACGTAATAATATTATAGGTCAATCGATTCGTCTCGAAGCAAGGAATCTTTTATATTCCTGCATCAACTTCGAATTATGCTATTGAAAAAAGTTCTACTATAAAAAACCGATTTTTAAAATATTATTTAGTGCTAAAAAAAATACAATGAATATTTTTAGAAATCCTTCTGTCAGTTTCAAGATATTAGTAGTGGAAATAAGCTCTCCAAATTTCATCGATTTATCTACAACCGTTTTCAAGTTATCGTGTTCACAAAAAAGGGTGACAGCCAAACACACACACACATCCACACACACATACATCCGCAAACACATCATCCACACATACACACAAACATCCGGAAAATTGAGCAGAACATTGCATTAAACATTTTTAAATGGAGGAAGGATGAATGACATCAATTAAATTTTTTTTGAAAAAGTTACCATGAGAAAGCTTCCTCTATGAGGCTGCAAAAAATAATAAACAGATTTAAAATTTACTTTTTAATTTTTAAAAATAAATTTGTATGCACAGCAATTTTACTGCATGCGTACGCTCGTCCAAAAAATCCGAAAAAAAAATCAACTTTAAGCATGTAATGAACAGAATTTCAAAATATTTTACAGGAATTTCCTATCGAAAATAGTTGCGTTGCAAAAAATATTGTTCAAACGGTTTTCATAAAAAATATTCTGTCCGTTTGGAATATAGTTTGAGCATTCATAACTTACCGAATAAGTATTTATTTTCTTGAAGGTGTGCAGGAAATGTTTTTCCCGAAAGAATATTGCTCTACTACAGTCTGATAATTTTTTAAAAATTGGTTAGAAGTGACAGTAAGAAAAAATTCATTTGCAAAAACTATTATCAAAATAATTCCTTTTCGTAAGTTTCAAGCTCTTCTCGTAATAAATAATATTGTTTCTTATGAAGGAAATTGGGACTGAATAATATTGTGTAATTTTCTGTAACGTTCCTGAAAATATTTTTTCAATTCTTAAAATCACAGAAAACTTAATTTTTCAGATACCTGATTTTTGGCACGAAAACTACCTTAAGTGAAAATGGACAATGTGACCATTTCTATCATTATTGAACGCTGTTGTGGAATACTGGTTGTAAAAATGATTCAAACTACAGTTCTTTCCACGAAAACATTAACTTGTTTTTAAAAATGAAAAAAAAGTTTTAAAAATCTAACATTTTTCTGTGACACTATTTTTTCTCAAGTTAGACAAAAACCTTTCTCTATTAGGAAGTACACTTAGTTGTTGCCTACGAGGAAGTAAAGTTCACATAAAATGAGCACAAGTAACTACGAAAACTGGAAATACACCTTTGCAGTACTTTGTACTTTGCAGCAGTATTTGCATTTTTTATTCAGGAAAATCATATATATTTTTCGCTTTGAACGAATGTATCAGTTTCTCGTTTTTTGATGATAACGCAACTTTGCATCCGAATTTTCAGTTCTTATTCAGAAAAATTACGTATATTGTTGATATTTATATTATTTTTTCATTCGGTCTAGAGATTCGCGTGGTGGGCCTTGTCGCCATCGTTGGAGTGGATTCAAAGGTGGTTGGACTTGTGGTAGTTGGGCTTGTGGTGGTTGGACTTGTGGTAGTTGGGCTTGTGATAGTTGGGCTTGTGGTAGTTGGGCTTGCGGTGGTTGGGCTTTTGGTGGTTGGACTTGTAGTAGTTGGGCTTGTGGTCGTTGGGCTTGTGGTAGTTGGGCTTGCGGTGGTTGGGCTTGTGGTCGTTGGGCTTGTGGTGGTTAGGCTTGTGGTAGTTGGGCTTGTGGTAGTTGGGCTTGTGGTCGTTGGGCTTGTGGTGGTTGGACTTGCGGTGGTTGGGATTGTGGTCGTTGGGCTTGTGGTGGTTGGGTTTGTGGTAGTTGGGCTTGTGGTCGTTGGGCTTGTGGTAGTTGGACTGGTGGTCACTTGTGACGCTTGCGCAGATATATTGGAAAACCACTTCATCATTAATATAGCACATTATGGAAAAAACCCTTGGTTTTTTTTTTAAATTGAAGAAATTTCAAAGCAGCTCGGATGGATGTCGTTTAAAATAATTTTTTTTTCTGATTACGTTGAGAACATTTTGCTATAAAAAATGGATATCTTATTTTTGTCGTTATCATCGTAAATGGGTTTTTCCAGAAAATATTCATTTCACGTTTTCAAAATTCAAAGAAAAAAAAAAGATTTTCTTTCAACCCCAACTTTCTTATGTGTTGAATTTTTTTTTTTACAAATTCTGCTGACGTAAAGAAGGCTGATAAAATTTTTTTCAACATATATACTTTATTAATTGTTCTCATCAACAATACAAGATAAATTCTTTGTAGAAAATTTTGAGACCTGCGATTTTTTATGCTAATATTTTTTCGTACCTTTCGTTCCTTTTGAGATCAGATCAACGATGTATGCGCAAATAAAAGTGACAAAATTGGTTAGTTCAGCTTTGTTTTTTTTCATTTCAAGAAAAAATACAGGCAGAAACTCACTATGAGCTCAATATTATCTTTTAAGGCATTTATATATTTCAAACTTCATAAAAAATAAATAATTAGATTGCAATTATATTTATTGCGACGATTCACCAAAGGAATTGTTGAAAAAAATTATTTATGTGATTGTTATACACATTTGTTTTAACATAAACTAAGATTAATCATGTTCACATACAAAAGAGACGTCTTTTTCACTGAAATTATCCGACAATGAACTAGCACTGATTTAAAAACTGGATATAAGACACTAAATAACAATTTGCGTAATTCTTAATAACAATTTTTATTGGAAAATGTCACAATCTGACGTTCGATCGTATAGAAATAAGGCTATTTCTCGCTACAATACTGGTTTACAATTTTTCAATATTAGTGACAGTTGATAAATGAATAATGAAGTGAGTGAACGAAAATTTTTATAACGTTTAATTCAAACTTCTCTATAGGCTTTATGGAAGAAACTCTTGCCGAAAACATTTTATTTTTTATCCAATTTTAGGAGAATCATACTGTAGATGTTAACTCATTCTAATTTTTCGTTATAAATTACGATACTTATGAAAAACGTTAGGGTCACGGATAGGGGAACGCCTCCCAGATATGGGTGGTACTGGGGGAAATCAAATACCCGGGGTGGACAAAAACCAGCTCGAGCTTGAAGCACCGAAAAGAAACCGATTATGAGTGAGAATGGAAGAAACGACGTACACCAAGAGAGTAAAAATCTCTCCGCTGGTTCCAATCGGGCGCAAACCTCCGCGGCCAGTGCTGGTTCCATGGATTTTGGGGGAGACCAAACATACTTACACAGCAGTGTGTGCGAGGAGCTGGGTGGTCCTTTGAACGTAACAGAAAAGCTCGACATGAGCAAAAAAACAGAGGTCAGGAGGAACATAACGATTGCGGAGCGACACATGGATGAGCAGAGGGGGCTCATTAAAGAATTGAGATCAATCGTCATACAGATAAAGTTCTTCTGCATAGAGAAGAGGAACATGTGGTTGCTAATCCAGGAAGGAGTGAAGAAAGCACGTGAGGTTGTGCACAAACTCTTAAGCACAAATATCTATGCGAAATATCATTATGGATTTTTTCCGCGAGGTGTTGGCGATTTCGTCGCTAAAAAACTGAAGAAGGCTAGGGAAAAACACAGAAGAAGAATACGAACCAGACGGGACTGAAACCGAAGAAGCTGCTGAGGTTCTTACTTGCTAAGCTGGGAAGCGAGAGATGACACTTGAAACCAAGCCAAAAAAGGCAAAAGAGATGCAGACGCGTGCTCGATGCGAGGCGGTTCTCATAAGACCGGCGAAGGGTTCGAGTTACGCTGAGTTCCTGAAGGACTTCAAACGTAAAATTAAGCCGGAAACCCTTATTGTTGAAATCAAGGATGACGGCGAGATCAGAAATGGTGGAATTTTAATAGAGGTAGGCCAGGAGCAGTTCGCAGGACAAAGCTGTCTTCTGCTTATAGGGGAGGCGGTCGGCGATGGTAACTCCGTGCGCGAGCTCGCCCGACGCACCGTGGTCGCGGTCCTGGACCTGTACACAGAATCGCACATCTAGGAGGTGACGGAAGCTGTCCGAAAGCACTCCGGTGGCATAGACGCAAGCATCTCAAAGGTGAACATCACAACGAAGGCATTCAGTGGACACCTTGAAGCCTAAGTGAAGCATAGTGTGGTGCTGACGTCGAGAGTCCTTAGGACAGGACATCTAAAGGTGGGTTGGATGTTCTGCAGAGTTCGGAAAAAGATGGAAGTTCATCGATGTTATCGCTGCCAAGGCTTTGGCCACATGGCTGCAAACTGTGAAGGTCCTGATAGGACGAAATCAAGCTGGAGGTGCGGTAAAAAGAGACATAGAGCTGCAGCATGCGGAAGCACGCCGCAGTACCACCCCTGCACCACGAAAAAAGGAAAGCTCTGGGCTGACCATCTTCCGGGGTCGATGAAATGCGCGTAATTCAGAGAGGCAGCCCCGCTGAGGAAGCCCCCCAGATGACAGCAGTAACAAGCCAAGGCCAATCACGATGTTCGAAAGCCGACGAGGCCGTCGCACGACATCGGAGTGCTGCTGAGGACGATGCGTACATCCTGGATGGAACATGAAGATGTTTTGAAGAAGAACCAGGAAGAAGCCTAATGCGCTGACAGAGACGGCCCATCCAGCTACAGCCAACGAAGACGTCGAAGACACAAAGACAGAAAAGCAGCAGGCACTTCTACAGTGAAGAAAACTGCATCTCCTGAAGTAATGTGCAAGCGGTTGCGGGGGAATCGCTGCCAAGAAGAAATGTTGGTGTTTTTAAGTGGGTCCTTGATAGCATCCTTATAATGACCAAATTGAAATCATGGAAGTGCGGACCCTTCTCGGTGTTTTTAGAACATTTTTCACCAACCCTCGTAGAAAAAAAAACCCTGTGACTGGTCACAGAAATAATGCTGGTCAATTTTCTACCCCTTTCCAACATCTTGTGGGGGCGGGAAGGCACCCCTGTGACTGGTCACAAAAATAATGTTGGTCAAACTCCTACCTTCAAGTAAACCCTCGTAAAGTCCTCATTAGGTCTATTTGACTAACTTGTGAGTTTTTCCAAAAATTAATAAGTATATTACAAATACTTTCCACATTTTGTAAATCCGTCGTATTTCTTAAAAACATGTGATATTATAAATTTGATTCCACTTACCAACATACTCAAGCAGAAAAACTGCGAATGTAAGAATAGTTTCCGTAATAATTTTCATTACCGTCGACGAATTTCAGAACATTGACGGATAAGTCGGTGATAAAATCACTGCTATGTACACTGGTGATTACTAAACTTTTCCGGGAACATTGTCACGGTTATTAGGATTTACGAAACCTTTATGATAGACGTACTTGAATACATTTAAAACGAAAAAACAGGGTCTTTTGGTTTACATAGCACGTTCTATGATTACTTCCTATATTCTAGTAAGATTATACCACGCTTTTTCCATATTCACATTGGAAGTAAAAAATTGACAAAATATGAGACAAATATTGATTGAAATGTTTTTTCTGTGATCGGAACGGAATTTGATTCTGAAATGCACAGAAACTATGTTTCAAATAACCAAGTGTGTCGTCGTCCCGAAATAATTTGGGATGATTAGTAAAATATTTTCCATACGTTTGGCTAGTCGTCCCAAAATTTTAGGACGAATAGTTCATTCCCTTTTTGAGCTCAGTAGTGATCAAAGATATTGTAGTTTGAAATCAATTTGAAAATTTTAGTTTTACATTGTCGAAATTAGAAGCAGTAATAATTTAAACATTTACATTATGATAACATGCACTACAGAGAATTAAATTATCAGCTGACATCCACCGGCTTACACGGATGTATACCTTGGAATAACTCATATTCGGATGAATAAGAATCTTATTTGTCATATATGAAGAAATACATTGTACGAAATATGATTGTATCAATACCTACGATTTATCAAACCTTGCGTAAGTTTAAATAAGACTCGTTTCAAATTACCCAATCTCTGTTTGATCTCCTTCTCTCTTTTGAAATAGATGACAGAAGACAAACAATTTCAGAACTTAGTTCTTATTGTTAGTAAATTAATCGTTCAAGAACAAATATCAAAAATTTCCATGAAATCAGGCTTAAATTTTATCTGGTGAGATTTTTGATATTCATCAATTATTCTTAATCAATAAATGACAAGTTCATCCTAATCAGCTGGACAACTAGCCACTTCTTCTGTTATAATCATGACCACACATACTGCTATAGCTTTTGCTGAATTTTCTATTATATGGTCTAAAAATTTCTTTATTTTTGATCTCTTCATCCAGTTGACATTTCCATAACTTTATAAACTCCTATATTTCATCACAGAAGTTTCTAGAAATTTTGGTATATCAAATATAGATTCAAAAATGTTGGTTCTTATTTGATAATTGGAAGGTTAATTTCAAGAGATTGTATGTCGACAAAATATAGGTGCGCAAATGCTAATGATTACAAGTTCTTGCAATGTGCAAGAATTTATTATCTGATTACCCAAAACATTTTACAGGAAAAACAGGAAATGACAATAATTCATTGATGCCAGAAAGTACAAAATTTGTTTATAAAAGGCACAAATGAATACGCTCACAGTGAACACACCCATAGAACTTTGCAGCAGTATTTCAAGTTTTTATTCAGGAAAATTATACATATTTTTTACATTTATGTTATTTTTTCATCCGGTCAAGTTTTTCGCGTGGTAGGTCTTGTCCCCATCGTTGGAGTAGATTCGCAGGTGGTTGGGCTTGTAGTGGTGCGGCTGGTGGTAGTTGGGCTTGTGCTAGGTGGGCTTGTGGTTGTTGGGCTTCTGGTTGTTGGGCTTGTGGTTGTTGGGCTTGTGGTTGTTGGGCTTGTGGTTGTTGGGCTTGTAGTGGTTGGCGTCGTCTTGGTAGGATGCGTGACACATCATCCCAATCCGTCACCGTGTGGGCTGACATATGGCCTTCTCTGCACTCTGTGTATAGTTGTGCGGGTTCGGTTCCTCCAGGACGAAGTTGCACGTATGCTCTTGCTCTTGCTCTTCCTGCTCCAAAACTGCCAAGAGCTTGGAATTCAATTCCATTTCTCTCAGTGACCATGAATGGATCATAGCTATAATTCCTCCTTACTTGACGACCTTGTAGACGATCACTTGGCCTAGATTCTGTAAAAAAATGGAGATTTTGACGCTTTTGCGGATATATTGAAAAACCGCTTTCTTAAATAAATTTGGCCCATCTATAATTATTCCTTTTTGTGAGCAAATACTCCTGGTTTTTTCAGAATACAAAAAAATTTCAAGGCAGCTCAGGTTTAAGGTTCGTTTATTTAAGAAATGTTGATTCATAAGGAATAACTATTGCTTGATCTTGAATTGATCAGGTTTTTGGATATCGCAAGAATACAAATATTCGGAAAATAAAAAAATAGGTTTTTTCCGAAAATATTCTATTCAAATTTTCAAAATTCAAAGAAAAAAAGAACAAATATTTGCTGGCAAACCCAACTTTTATTTATTTGAGCCATTTTTTGAAGATTCTGCTTATATAAAAAGGGCAACCTATCGCCTTAATGCGGGCTAAACCTCTTTTGAGGCCGATAGAATTTGTTTCCAACATGTGAAGGTTTTAAAATCTTGGAAACTGGTAACAAAATTGTGATAAATTGAACAATTTTGAATTGTAAAAACAAGCCTTTAATCCTGAATGATTGCAAAAGGCGTGCATTTGTTTTTCTAAGAATTAATAAGTATATTACAAATGCTTTCCACATTTTGAGAATATGTCGTAGTTTTTATTAACATATAATATTATAAATTTGATAACACTCACCAACAAAATCCAGCAGAAAAACTGCGATCGTGATGAGAATAATTCCCGTAACAATCTGCATTGTTGTGGACGTATCTCGGAACACTGGAGCTAGTACTAAAATCACTGCTATTTATACTGGCGATTACTAAGCTTTGTCAGGAAAATTGTCACGAATATTAAGGTTTACGAAACCCTGATGATAATGACAATAAATTCAATTTTAAACAAAAACAAGATCTTGTGGTTTATATAGCACGATATACTATTACTTCCTATATACTGATAAGATGATACCGAGCTCTTTCCATATTCACGTTAAAAAAAAAAAAAAAAAAAAAAAAAAAAAAACGATTACTAAGTTTTTCCGGGAACATTGACACGGTTATTAAGATTTTCAAATCCTTTATGATGGACGCAGTTAACAAAATTTTTAACAGAAAAAAGTTATTGTGGTTTGTATAGCACGTTCTGTGATTACTCCCTATATACTCATAAGATGATACCGACCTTTTTCCATATTCACGTTAAAAGTAAAAAAAAAATGTAGACAAATATTGATTACAATATATTTCCTTTGAGCTAAACAAAATTTTATTCTGATATATACAGAAACTATGTTTTAAATAACCAAGTATGTCGTCGTGCCGGAATAATTCGGGATGATTATTAAAATATTTTGCATAGGTTTGGCTAGTCATCCCAAAATTTCAGGACGTCTAGTTCATTCCCTTTTCCAGATCTGCCAATAATTCAGGATGACAGAGCGGCGAGAAGAAGAAACCTGAATGTGCTGGGTGTCAGCGGAGATGATTGTGAGGTATTGAGCGTAGTGGAGAGCCTAGCGGCACGCACACAGAGGGTGGCGAGAGTTGAGCAGTCATGAAAGGTGGATGGGGGTTTGATGCTCAAACTGAAGTCGATGGAAAATAAAACGGAGCTACTATAGGCAAGGGGTAAGCTCAAGAACTCAGAAATTTGGATTGAAGAAGATTGGACGGAGAGAGAGGAGTTGGTCAAAGATTGGCTTCGAAGAGAGAATGAGAGGCTGGAACGGGCAGGCGCCGAGGTGAAGTTAAAATACATGAAAGCGAAAGTAGGGGAGACAATATGGAAATGGAACGAGAAGAAAGGCAGAATGGAGGTGATCCGGCTAGAGGAGAAAGAAGTGGACCATTAGGAAAAGAAGAGATGGAAGAAGCAGAGAGTGGTGAAAAAGATTGAGTGTAAAGCAGAGCAAGGTGGTTGGTGGTTGTTGCGAGGGTATGAAATGCGGTAAGGAAGGAAAAATGTTATTTTTGACAGATTAGGAGGAGGGAGTTTTTGTTACTGCTAGATGAGAGGGTTAAAGAGAAAAGAGCGAAGAAAGTGAAAGGAGGTAGAGACAATAAGCTGAGTTTTGGAAAATTGTAAATGGACAATCTGACAGTTAGGGTGAAGGAAGAGTTTGTGACTATAGTAAGGGAAAGAGGGTGAAGTAGTTTAGAGGTAGGGCTTTCGTTTCCGCTTACAGAATGAGGTGTGAGATTCTAGAGAAGACGGTTAAGTTAGGTTAAGAAGTTTGTGAGGAGAAGCTTTGTAATGGTTTTTGGAAGACTCTCAAACCCGTAATAGGGAGAAAGTATAATAAATATACATACAATACAATGTGATGATTTGATAATCAGAAGGTTAATTTCAACAGACTGTAAGTCATGAAAAAATATTGGTAGTGTTTCCGTACACATGCTTTGCCCAAATGCTAATCATTTTAAGTTCTTGCAATGTGTAAGAAGTATAAGTGCAAGAAAGTATAAGAGTATTGTAAATTTTATCTCTGAAATGAAGAAATATTTCTAGAGATATATATATTTTCTTTTCAAATCTTTATTCATTCAACATTGTAACATTATCATAATATTTAACCGGGGATAGATTTTGTGTTTACTAATATTCTCAGTTTATCTGTCAGTGCATCTGGCTAATTTTAATAAAAATATGTGAATTCACTAAAAATTATATTAATTTTCAGTAATGGTAGTGTTGGATTTTCAACTCATCTCGATGATATTTATTTATTTATTTTATTGACAAAAAGATTCATCAAAATATTTTTGTTAATGTTGGTTGTATATACACAATATTGATTTACAAAAAAAAAGTCAAATCGTTTAATTCTTGGAAATCTGGAGCGATTGCAATTTTTGTGCTGAATTTCTCGTTTGGTAAACTACTTTTAAGTCAATACATGAATCGTAATCGGGAATCTTTTTCGGCCAGCCGTAGGTTAAAATGAAAGTTTAATTGTTTCTCAAATTAAAAAATAACAGGCAAACTGTCATTTATAATTTTATCAAGTGAAAAGTGGTTTTCTAAATAAAAAATAGAACAAAATATGACAGTGGCTTTACGTTTTCCAGATGTAAATCTTCCAAACGTATTTAAATAACTTACAACAATTATTGTCAATTCAAGGAAAAGTATAACCTGCAATTTATTTTGTCTTTAAATATGTTACTATACAATCCAGCTCATTAATGTCAAAAAATCCATATCACAAAATCAAAAATTTGAGTATAGCATATACCTCTCAAGTTGTCAAAATAATGTAGTTAAAAACAATTTCATGCCACCAAAAGCACTGTGCGTTGAAAAATTTCGCCAAGTATATAAATATTTTACCAATTTATGTTCAAGGTAATCAAAATTTAAGGTTGTGATAAAAAATTAAAACTGAGTTCAACTAGTTAAAATTTAATAAATAGAAGTGTTTTTGTTTGAAATATAATAATTTTTTTTTTTTTCCTTGAAACTTGTTCCAAGGTGAACCCGGTTTTTCATCATAGCCATGGACTAAGTCAAGTCAATTAGGAGCATATTGTAGTTTGGAGTTCGTCTTTTAACGCTGCTTTTCTTACATAGTGGCCGCGAGCGTTGGAGGTGACAACAGGCGCCTCTGGATGCTTTCTTAGAGCTGCCATCTGCCACTCCACAGGTTTTTAGTCGCCTTCTTCCTGATGGTCTCGAAAGATCCTTACAATGCGACAGGTTTTTAATGAAACCGCCTTCTGAGCTGCTGCCAGTACCCTACTGACTCTTAACTGTTGAAGATATTCAGTACATTGCCTGAAGCCCAAATCACATCAGGGTGAATAGATGCACGTTTCACATTTCTCCATATTGTCTTTACTTCATGCTTCAGCTCGCTATACTTATGGATCTAGGTTGTACAATGTACAGGTTGCCCGAAAATTTGTTACCATCTTATTATATGAGAAGTTGTGGGCTCCGGAAGCTGCGGTCATGGTTCCTTAGAGCAACTAATCCCGACGCAACTGAAACGTCTACGTCATCCATTTCTGCTTCTTCTATCCCGGAGGGTAAGCAAGAGCGGGAAATTTACACAAGAGACTTCTTACAATACTGTTCCTTGGAGTCCGGTCTCTAGCCGCGGATGACCTTACGTGGCAGACGGCATAGTTGGAGATGTAAGTTTCACCTCTGGATACATTTTTAGAGCTACCAATCTTTGTCGAATGTTACGAGGAACAGTCTTGACGGACCAGATGAAGTGATCTCAGAAGAATAGCCTTTTGCATCCGGCTCGCGATGGACTGAGCCAGACGCTGGCCAGCCGGGATTTTTTTGAGTTGGCTAAAAAATGAAGCTTTCGTGCCCTCAAGACAGCAGGTTATAAGAACTACAAGATGGACTTTGTAGCCTTGGTAGAACCTACTAAGCTCGAAAAGAAGTGCTTGATATTTAGCCCGTTTCTCTTCCTCCTTTGCCTTGATATTATTATCGGCTGGTGCCGCGAATTCAATCAAGTAAATGATCTTTGTCTTCAGATCTTGAAGCACAATACCAGGCTTTGTAGCACTGATACGTTGAGAGGTGGAGAATGAGAAATTCTAGTAGATCTTACGCTGATCTTTCTCTACAACAGACTCCAGTTCCCCCTGGGCGTATGGCAAGGCGGTCATTAGAACAACACCGTAGAAGTGCCGAAGATGGTAATAGAACTCTTTTAGAGCCCTACGTATAATGCCGTAGAATTTAAATACGAAGACCCTTCTCCTACAGAAGGATGTTTCGAATTTAGGCCATTGATCTGGGGATAATCTTTCGAGCGCCCTCAAGGCAGTGTTCACAGATTGTGGGAGCTGGCGGCCCCCACCACGACTC
>CAKNYM010051890.1:0-42683 GCA_932195095.1 Andricus curvator | reverse complement strand
GAGTCGTGGTGGGGGCCGCCAGCTCCCACAATCTGTGAACACTGCCTCAAGGTTTGCCGAATGCTGGGCTGTCTTGTGCGTTTTTATAGGCTTAGCCCCCCCCCCAACTTCTGTGAAGTGTCTTCTGAGCCCCTCCCTCTCTTCTGGGCCATAGTGCTGGTTTTTGGCGTTGTAGTTTCCTGGTGTTCCAGCCATCGCAGCTGCTCTACTAGCCTGCTGCGCTTGCCTTCTCATTTTCCTCCTCAGAAAACCGTTGATGCGTTTGTGTTTTTTGCAGGACTCATTAGCCGCTCCCGTTTTCGTAGCCTCATTCAGAGGGACCATCAATCCCCTAGCTCCAGGGGGAGCTGGGAACAAAGCCTCCATCTGAGTTTGGCTTGCCGGAGAGATAGATTGGAAGGAAAGGGTTGTTAGACTTGTTTGAGCCCACCCCCTCAACAATTTGCATTGCTGTCGACGGATCTCCGAACACTGACTGATAAGTCGGTACTAAAAAAGTCGGTACTCTTCCTATATTCATGTTGATATAAAAAATAGAAAAAAATATGAGACAAATATGTTGTTCAAATGAAATCAAGTGAATTGGATTTCGTTGGTTATTAGTTATAAGTTTATCACTCTTACAATAGAAACTTTAAATATTTGTCACGTTAACGTTTAGTCTTTACCTGCCCATTACCATGAATTTAAACATCACTCGTAGCTGCCTCGTAGCACTTGATCATAACAGACTTTTTCGCAGCGATTGAGATGAAAGAAGAGGGGGTGGGGTCTGTTCCTAGATTGATGACTGTTTAAGGGGTGTACCATCAATTTAACGCACTATTCAAAATCAAAAGTGTTCTCAGCCGGATTATCTATAGTTCCTCATGATACCACCCAGCACACTGTTCATTATAGTAGATGGATTGACTTGATGATTTTTGACAATTTAGACAAGGTGATTTCTTCTACTCATCACTCAATCTCATGCCTCACAAACTATGATCTCATCAGCATCCAATACCAGTTCTCCTTTAATCGCTCCTCTAGTGTCACTCCTTTGTCCATACGCAATTTTACGAACATTATGAATAAAACTGAGTTCCTAGAGCACTTCGGTGATTTGTCTGGCTACAATTTCATCTTCAGCTTTTGCAAATTCACGTTTCTCCATACCATTAAAGCAAACAGCACTCCCCTGTCCTCAGTTTCCTCTACTTTTGATGTCACTAAATTATTACTTTCTGACATATCGCAAGAAACCCTAATTAAAAAACCCTTCGAGGTGAAATCAAATGCTCAAGGTTGTGATGAGTTTCCAATTAAAATGATTTGCCTTGCTCTACTATTCATTTTCCCCTATTCTCTTGCACATCCCTAATGCATCTCTGCAGGTGAGAATATTTCCTGATAACCGGAAAGAGGCAATTACTCGCCCTGTTCCTAAAGTATCTAACCCTATCTCTCCCAAAGAGTTCCATCCTATATCCATCTTATGTGCCTTGTCTAAAACTTTCGAACGCAGTGTCCATCAGCAACTTACTGCACACATTGAAATAAACAATTTAATGAATCCAATGCAATATGGGGTTCGTGCCAGGCATAGTACACTTCAAGCTTCACTTTAAGTAACTTCTGACCTGAAACTTTGCAACTGATAGAAAAAAAATAACGGTTGTTGTCCTTTTTGACTTTTCCAAGGCGTTTGATACAGTTACTGATAAAATCTACTATTGACTAGGCTCAAATCGCTTCACCTCTCAAATATGGTTGTTAAATTGATCAAATCTTATTTTAGTGATCGTTCTGAAAGAGTGCAAATTTGCAATGGCGAGCGGCCTGATTCTGGGGAGGTTGAGAGTGGTGTTCCTCAGGGATCCACGTTTGCACCCACTCTATTTTATATTTATACATCTGAACTGGGTAGCCAATTTCAACATTGCAACTATCACAAATATGCTGACGACTGTAAGCTTTACTTTTCCGAGACTATTGCCAATCTTAAGACCTTACTCTAAAAGGTACAGGCAGATATTGATCTGGTGATGCAGTGGGCCTTAACAAGTAGCCTCACTCTTACTCCTGCTAAAACTATGGCTATAATCATAGGACATTCTTCCTCTACATCACTTGAAGCAATTGCAACCCGACCTCCTTTCTTGATCGATGGACGTTTCATCCTCTTTGTGTAATCTGTAAAAAAAAATTTAATTTTGACTACGGCTGTATGGTGTATAATGATATCACTGATGAGCTAAATTCCAAACTTGAGCGTACGCTCAATAGTTTTGTCAAATTCCAAGACACTCTTGAACATAAAGAATTACGCAAAGGGTCAAATTTGTGCAAAGTAGACGAATGGCTTTTTTTCTAAATATTTGTTTGTCTCATTGGCCGGATTTGAATATTTCTAAAAAGTTTTAAGAACTCTGAAACTATGCTATATCTACTCGTTAGTAGATACGGGGTGGCAGTCTTGCGAACCATATTTTTTCGAGATTTTTCATGGTTTCTGTGATTCTTTCGAATGTTCTATGTTCAAAAATGCAAAATAGGTGATTTTGTTTTCAATATAGTTATGCTTCCAGATGGCATGCCACCTTATCTGATAGAATCGATTTAACAATTTTCGTTCTTTTAAAATTGTCGAAATGAGAAGCAGTATTATTTTAATATTTACATTATGATAACATGCACTGCAGAGAAATAAATTTTCAGCTGACGTCGAGCGGCTTACAATTCGAATAAATAAGAATCTTATTTGTCATATATGAGGAAATACCTTGTACGAAATATAGTTGTATCAACACCTACGATTCATCAAATCTTGCGTATGTTGAAATAAGACTCGTTTCAAGTTTCCCAATCTCTGTTTGATCTTCTTCTCTTCTCCGAAATACATGACGGAAGAAAAACAATTTCAGAACTTAGTTCTTATTGTCAGTAAATTAATCGTTCAAAAACAAATATCATAACTTTCCATGAAAGCAAGCTTAAATTTTATCTGGTGAGCTTTTTGACATTTATCAATTGTTCTTACTCAATAAATGACAAGTTCATCCTAAACAGCTGGACAACTAGCCACTCCCTCTGTTCTAATCATTGACCGATGAATATTATGATATTACCTCCCTTAAGCATTCCAAATAATTACCAAGCCAGGCGTTTTTAGAAATTTTAGAATATCAAATACAGATGAAAAAATGTTGGTTATTATTTGATAATTGGAAGGTTAATTTCAAGAGATTGTATGTCTACAAAATATAGGTGGTATTTCCGTTCAAATGACTAGCGCGTTTCCAAGGCTTGGCGACAATGCTAATGCAAGCATTTTTTATCTGATGACCCAAAACATTTTACAAGAAAAAGCAGGAAATAACAATAATTCACTGATTCAAGAAAGTATAAAATGAATTCTAATGATTAACTAAACTCATCGAATTAACTCGAATCTATATACTTATTCAACTATACTATTGAAAGCACCTCTTAGGTATTCAATTCAAAGTTTTTTCTTATTCAGGAGATTCACAACGACTCATGCTTCTTTCAGATTTTTTCTTCTTCTCTATATTTATTCCATCGTTTTTATTTACTCATTATAGCCGCAAAACTGACATTGCGCTGAAAAACAGTAACAAAGAGGAGCTGATTTTTTTCAACAAAAGAAAAGTTTTCTGAAAAAATAATAATTTTTCTTTCCGTATTAGCATTGAATGTGCCAATGTTGTAGAAGACTGGTAACAAACATGGTTTGAACAATATTTTTTGCGACGAAAATATTGTAGATCGAAAATTTTTGTACAAATATTTCAAGAACCTCTTCAGTACATGGAAAAAGAAAAAGTATTCAATCACCATTAGTGATAGAGGGTTTTATGATGGCCCATTTTGGAGATTGGTTTTGTTCTTCACAATATGTTTCGTATACAATTTTATGTATAACCCCTATTAAATCCGCACAAAATATCTTGAAAAATATATCAGTTTTTCTTACTTTGCTGATGAAAAAAGCAATTTGTTTATAAACTGGATAATTGAATACGCTCGCAGTGAAAACACCATATAACTTTGTAGCGGTATTTCAAGTTTTTATTCAAGAAAGTTACATATATTTTTCAAATTTATATTATTTTTGCATCCGCTCATGGTTTCTGCGTGGTCCACCTTGGTGCCATTGTTGGACTGGATTCACATGTTGCTGGGCCTGTGCTTCTCGGTTTAGTCTTCGTAGGAAGATATTCACATCATGCCAATTTGTCACCGTCGTGCCTGACCCATTGCCTCCTCTGGTGCGTATGTATAGCTGCTCGGGTTCGGTTCCTCCAGGACGAAGTTCCACGAATGCTGTTGCTCCTTGTACTCCAACGGATCCAAGATCTTGACGTACAATTCCCCCTGTCGTAGTGGTCATGGATTCATCGTACGCATAATTCCTCCATACTTGGCTACCTTGTTGACGCCCACTTGGCCTAGATTCTGTAAAGAAATGAAGATTTTGAGCTGTCACCGTGATGCAGGCTGAACCTATTTTGAGGCCGATAGAATTTGTAGAACATGTATTTTTCAATAAGGCATACTATTATAAATTTTGTTACACTCACCAACAGCATCCAGCAGAAAAACTGCGATCGCGATGAGAATAGTTCCCGTGAAAATCTGCATTGCTGTCGACGTATCCCGGAACACTGACTGATAAGTCGGTCCTAAAACCACTGCTATTTATACTGACGACTACTAACCTTTTCCGGGAACATTGTCAGGCTTATTCAGATTTACAAAACCTCGATCGTAGACGCACTTGAATACACTTCAAACAAAATCAAGGTATCATAGTTTATACAGCACGTTCTATGATAAGTTCCTATATGCTGATAAGATGATAGCGAGCTCTTTCCATATTCACGTTGTAAGTAAAAACAAATATGAGACAAATATTGATGCCAATGTGGCGAAAGACCTCATTTTTGAGAGATATTTGCATTTGCCAACGGCCATACCACGCTGAAAACCCCAGTTCTCGTCAGATCACTGAAGTTAAGCAGCGTTGGACGCGGTTAGTACTTGGATGGGTGACCATTCAAGAATACTGACATGAGTGCTGTTGGCACATCGTGGGTGTGGTGAGCCCACACTTGTAGTTATTTATAACTACAAGAAAAACCTAGAAACACTACCCGAATCGGGTAGTGTCACGCCTACCCTGAAAGGGAAATGGTTTAATGGTATATATATATATATATATATCAAACTGTTTCTTCCTCTTTGAAGGCAAAAAAACAGGAAAGATTTACAATATGCGTACAATTTAGAGCAGCTGCAATGAATTGTATATTTCGTTATCAGCTTTATTTGCTTCACGTGTCTAAAAGAGTTGAAAATATTGTTATAATTTTTCGTGAAACATAAGAGAAAGAAGTCGTTCTTCATCTTTAGGCTTATGAATTATTTGCACTAAGTAATTTTTGTCTATAATTGTGGCTCTGTCCAGTTTCTAGAAGGATCTGTATCGAAATTTTTGAGATTATGCATAGTCGCTATCTCATTTCCCCTTTTGAATTATTCCACGTCGTAAGATGTTTTGTAGGGCAAAACCTTCCCTTTCCGTAATATTTGTATTTCATCAATCTGTTTTTTTTCTCTTTGATAGCCAAAAAACAGAAACTATTTACAATATACGCACTTCCTCAAAAGAATGAGGGATGAAAAATTAGATTTCCCCAATTTTATGAAAAAATGTATGGGGGTATTGGAGAAGGTCTCTTAGAATGAGAAGAGAAAAATAGCGTTTTCCGAATCTATTACAAAATTGTTGCTTGATAAACTATCCCCAAATGTAATGACAATTATAGGACAAATTATCAAACCTAAATTCAAGGCAAAAAAAAAAATATATTTTGTATATCTGCTTATAAGTGAGTATACGTGTTTTGTGCTTTCCTGGAAAATCGCATTTTATGGGGGAGACATTCTTACGACTCAAAAATAATAAACATCGTTGAGCGCTATTCACCCCCTATAAAATTTAATTTAAATTTTATTGAAAAAGGATAATAAAATTTCCGAATAATAAAATTTCCGAATTGGAAAATTCTCGAATAAAAAAATTCCCAATTGTTTATAATGATACCGAATTTGAATATTCCCGAATAATAAAATTTCCGAAAGAAATTTTCCGAATTATAAAGTATCGAAAATTCGCAAATTTAAGCAATTAATTTTTATCAATAAATATTATTTATAAATATACAATAATTGAATATTTCTATGAGAAAAATTACTTTTAATGTTCAAAGTTTCTAAAAATATTGTTTGAATTTAAAACAATAATTGAAAAAAAAGTTTGGGACGACTGGAAAATCCCGAAAAATGATTTCTGGGAGAAAATTGTTTCCAATTATTGTTATTTTTGATTCAAAGAATAATTTTAGAGACTTTAAACATTAAAAATATTGTATAATTGTATTTTTAATAAATAAATTATATATATTTCAAAAATGTTGTTTGTTTAAATTGGGGAATATTATAATTAGGGTATTTTCAAGTTTGGATATTTTATAATTCGGCAATTTTATTATTCGGGAATCTTCAAATTAGGTAATATTATAAACTTTTGGGAATTTTACCGTTCGGGAACTCTCCAATTTGGTAATATTACTACTGTTCAGAAATTTTATTATTCGGGAATTTTCCAATTCGGGAATTCTATTATTCCGGGATTTTCCAATAGAGCGACTAAAAAATCCCGGAAAATAACATTCCCCACACTGTAAAAATTTCTGACACGGAAAATTCCCGAAAGATTAACTTCCAGAATTGTAAAATTTTCAAATAATAACATTCCCGAACAGTTCATAATATTACCGAATTGAAAAATTGCAGAATAATAAACTTCTCGACAATTTATAATATTACGGAAATTGAAAATTGCCGAATAATAAAATTCCTGAAAAACAATTGCCGCATTGTATAATATCCAAACAAGAAAATGATTGAAGAAAATTTTCATCCAGGAACGTATTTCTTTCAATTATTGTTATTTTAAATTTGAACAATAATTTCAGAATCTTCAAACATAAACAATAATTTTTCTGATAAAAATATTTGATTATTGTATTTTAAAGAAATAAATGATATTTATTTATTTTCCAATTCCGAATTTCATTTTTCGGGAATTTTATCATTCGGAAATTTTATTATTCGGAAATTTGATTATTCTGAAAATTTAGTATAAGGAAATTTTCCAGTTTTGGAATTTTACAGTGTCGGGAATCTTATTTTACGGGAATTTCCAAATTCGTTGATATTAGAAACTTTTGGGAAGTTTCCAATTCGGGAACTTTATTATTCAGGAATTTTATTATTCGAAAATTGTATTATTCGGGAATTTTCCAATTCGTTTATATTATAAACTGTCGGGGAATTTTATTTTTCGGAAATTTTACAGTGTCGGGAATTTCATTTTTCGGTGTTATTAACCATTCAGTCGTCCCAAAAAAATCTTGAATTGAAAAATTCCCAAATACTAAAATTGTATTGCCGACAGTTAATAGTATTACCGAATTTGAAAGTACTATATTTTATAAAATACTATATTTATAAATTTATAAAATAATAATATTTCAAATTTGGACAATAATTTTAGAATCTTTCAACGTAAAAAATACTTTTTTATAGAAATATTTGATTA
Source organism: Andricus curvator (assembly GCA_932195095.1). Taxonomy (NCBI): domain Eukaryota; kingdom Metazoa; phylum Arthropoda; class Insecta; order Hymenoptera; family Cynipidae; genus Andricus; species Andricus curvator. The sequence continues at coordinate 35,011 of CAKNYM010051890.1, read as the reverse complement.
TCGTATTTGAATAAATAAATAATATTTATAAAAGAATGTTTTTCAATTGTTTAAATTCGGGAATTTTCTAGCTCGGATATTTTAAAATTCGGAAATTTTCTATCGAAAATTTTATTAATGGGGAATTTTTCAATTCGGTAATATTGAAAACTGTCCGGGAATTTTAAAATTCGGGAATTTTCGAATTCCAGAATTTTATTATTCGGGAATTTTATTATTCGGAAATTTTATTATTCGGAAATTTTATTATTCACAAATTTTATCATAAGGGAATTCTTCCAATTCGGGAATTTTATTTTTCAGGAATTTTCACATTCAGTAATATTAGAAACTCTCGGGAATTTTATCATTCGGGAATTTGCCAATTCGGAAATTTTCAAACTCGGTAATATTTCCAATTCGAAAATTGTACAGTGACAAAAATTTCATTTTTTGGGAATTTTCAAATTCGGTAATATTAGAAACTGTCGGGAATCTTATTATTCTGAAACTTTGTTATTCGAGAATTTTATCATTTGGGAATTTTACAGTATCGGAAATTTTATTCTGCGGGATTATTCTGCCGTCCTTTTTTCACACGGTCGTCTTTTTTACCACAAGTTTATTTGGATATTATCTTTCATTTTGAAAAAGCTTTTTAATTCAATAATAAAATCCAGGAACCTTGGTTAGCTCGAGATACCATAAGGGGACTAATAGGGGTTGGTTTTTGTCATATTAACCCCAAGGCAGTCAAACCAAGGGCCTGCATACTGGTGAAGGGAGTCGACGTTGTCCCGTCGCTAGAGCTATGTTCGAGAGACCTGATGGTGAAAGCCACAGATCTTAATGGAATAGGGAAGCTAGTAATGGGATCGGCCTACTTTCCATATGACAGCGTGAGCCATCATACTTTGTGGGGCAGCATGGACATTAACTCAAAAGATAATGATCTATTGGAATACCTAATCATAACTGACTTAGATATTCTTAACACGGGAAATAACCCGAAGTTTCATTACTCGGTCGCGAAGGAAGTTAGCGACATCACTCTCTGTACCGCTAGTTTTAGAGACAGTGTCAAGAAGTGGAGAGTCTCAGACAAACCCAGTTTTTCAGGTCATTCAAAGATTGAGTTCGAGTTGGAATCAATCGTACCCGCGGACCTTATATGGGCCAGAAATCCAAGAAGAACGGAGTGGGTCCAGTTTTGCACGGAACTCAGGTGTGCACTCTCGGAGGTGTCCAGGTCGATTAGAGACGTGAAAACCCTGGAGATGGGAGTTCAGATTTTGACGGAGAACATCAGATCTACTTATGAAAGTAATTCTTGACCCACAAGAGTCTGAAAGGCTGGGAGTCGTGCGAGTACTGCCAAACCGGATGAACTGTAGACCAAATTTATGACGACGAGGGATGAATCCAGGGGTGCAATACGTAAGGCGAAGCAAGAAAACCTGACTGACTATTGCACAGACATCGAGAATGGAGTAGAGCCGGCTAGGCTGGACAAGGTGCTCTCTCGAAACCCGGATGCTATTCTCGACACCTTAAAATTGCCCGACGGGAGATACTTATTGTCGGACGAGGAGACTTGGGCTTACCGAATCAGGGCACATTTTCCGAGCTCCATGAGGTCTGGAGAAAAGGGAGCGACACTTCCGAGGCAACCAAAGTAGACTGTGGCCCAACTGGGTCTGAATCAGCGGCTAGCCAACGACGTTGTTAATCACTCCAGGGTCAGGTGGGCCTTGAAGTCTTTCAGTCCTTATAAGTCTTCTCGTCCGGATAACATATATCCGGTCTCCTCACAGAGGGCTGGAGAGATAAATTTAGGGCCGCTCGTGAGACTTGCTGGGGCTAGTCTGACGATGGGTTATATTCCGAGGGCATGTAGAGGTACAAGAGTAGTCTTCATTCCTAAAGCAGGCAGGATCGGTTATACTTCATCCAAGGGTTTTTGTCCCATCAGCATCACATGTTTCCTACTAAAAACAGTGGCAAGACTCGTGTATAGATGTATCCGCGATAAGTTTTGATCAAGTAGATGACTTTTCAATACAATTGGCCACTGGACCGAGACGGCCTTAAGCGTAGCAGTAAACCTAACCGAAGGAGAACTGAAGCAGAAGGGCCTCGCGATTAAAACCTTTATGGAAATCGAAGGAGCCTTCAATCACACCTCTAGAGAGATAATTAGGGCGGTCATGATTACACTTGGTGTGCCTAATGCAGCCGTAGAATCGACCCGCCACGTATTGGCCAACGGAAACCTAACAACGACTAAGGGAGACACCACTTTATTTGGAACCGTTGACTCGGGATGTCCGTAAGTAGGCGTATCATCGCCCCTGCTGTGGTGCTTGGTAGTGGATGAACTGCTCCAGCTGCTCACGAGTCAGGGCTTCCACGTTATAGGCTACGACGACGATATACTAGTTATCGTGCGCGGCCAGCATCTGGTTGCGCTTTTCGGAGCAATTCAGCAAGCGATGGGGATAGTGGATTATTGGTGCAAGAAGACTGGATTATCGGTTGATCCGAGAAAGACAGACGCGCTTGTTTCCACCAGAAGGTACAAGTGGGGAACCACGAGAACATTGAAACTTGGAGGACAACAACTGCAAATCAAAGAACGAGCTAAATATCTAGGAGTCATTCTGGATGAGAAGCTGTTATGGAACAAGCACCTGAAAAACAAGTGCAAGAAGCTAGGAACGACCCTGTGGCTCTGTAGGAGAGCCGTAGGGAAAAGCTGGGGCTTGAACCTGCAGACACTTATGTGAATCTACACAGCGATCTTGCGACCCAGGCTAATCTATGCGGCAGTGGTCTGGTGGAGCAGAGTCGAGCTGTCCACTGTGAAGTCTTGACTTGGAAGGATTAGAGGACTGATCCTAAGAGGCGTTACTGGAGCCTCGAAGTCGACACCCACGATGGCACTGGGGGCACTAACAGGTTTAGAGCCCCTCCATGTTACCATCAAGGCTGTGGATGCGAAGGCGGCCTGAAGGCTAAATTCGGTAAATGACAGAAGGATCTCGACAGCAGTGAAGATCCCAGTCAACATCGCGAGAAGGCCGACCCTGAACATGCCTATACACGAAGGAGGAATGGGTTAACACGACTCACACCTACCCAGTGATGGGAACAACTGGTTTACAGATGGCTCCAGGAACAAGGAGAATGCAGGAGCCGGCGTATATCGTATAAGGAATGGGATGGGCTTCACAATCGAGATGGTGTCCTACGCCACAGTTCTACAATCTGAGATTATGGCCATACTCCAGTGCGCCTACAAGGCAAAATAGTATGACAATAAAAGAAACATCCGCATCTGCTCAGACAGCAGGGCTGCTATATTGGCCTTGAATAAAACGACCACGTCGCTATTAGTATGGGAATGCTTCGAGGCACTGAATATGTTAGCGACGGAAAACCGAGTCACTCTGCTATGGATCCCGGGACACAGCAGTATCAAGGGCAATGAGATATCGGATAGGCTAGTCAAGCTAGCAGCAGGAAGAAATTTTACTGGACCCGAGCCAGTTGTAGGTATTTCCAGCAGGTCAGTCACTGTAAAAACGAACAGTTGGTTGACTGAGAAACATCAGAATGAGTGGGATTTGGTCTCTGGTTGCAGACAGGTCAAAACAGTTTTGGGCTCAAAGCCTAACCCTAAGCGAGCAAGGGAAATACTCAAGCTCGGGAGGAGCGAAATCAAAGTCCTAAGAGAAATGTATATAGGACATGGGAACCTGGGATATCACAGACATAAGATAGGGCTTGCAGAAAGTCCCCTATGTCGTATGTGCGGAAAGGATAATGAGACAGCTTCTCATATCCCTTGTCACTGCCCAGCGGTTGCAGGGAAACGTCTGAAACTCACAGGCAATTATTGGCTTCGGGGTCATGCTTAGGCCCACAAGAGGATGCAACGGGATCATCCAAGCGTCAGGGGCTGTTACGGTCTCAACCCAGAACTAACAATAAAAAATTGGCCGAAACTATTTTTGAAAAGCTTTAGGAACGATCAAACTATGCTACATCTACTTGTTAATAGAAACAGGATGAAATTCTTGAGAACCAAATTTTTGTTTAGCTTTTTTACGGTTTTTGCGATTATTTCGAATTTTCTATGTTTCAAATGCAAAATAGGTGAATTTTTTTGTAATATAGTTATATTTCCAGACGCCATACCACCTTATCCGGTAGAATCAATTTGATAATTTCAGGTTTAAATTGTCGAAATTAGAAGCTGTACTAATTTAAACATTTACATTATGAGAGCATACACTGCGGAGAATTAAATTATCAGCTGACGCAATCGGCTCACAGAGATGTATACCTTGAGATAACTCATATTCAGCAAAATGAGAATTGGATTCGTTATATAAAAAAATAAATTGTATAAAATAGAATTCCATAAATACGTACGATTTATCAAACTCTGCGTACTTTTAAATAAGACTCGCCCCAAATAACCAAATCTCTTTCTATTATATAACCTGAAAATAACTTCACTTTTGGTCTCTATATCCAGTTCTCATTTCCATAATTTTATAAGCGCTTATATTTCAGGCTGGACGTTTTTCGACATTTTGGTATATCAAATACACATTTAAAAAAGTCTGTTATTATTTTATAATCGGAAGGTTAATTTCAGGAGAGTGTAAATCCGAAAAAATGTAGAGAGTATTTCCATACAAATGACTAGCACGTTTTCAAGGCCTGGCTTCGATTATATTTTAGGTTTGTTTCTATTTTCTCTATGTACATTTTCTTGTAATTCAAACCGAGGATACCACATTTTCGAAGAAATGTTGTCGCTTTTATTCACCATTTGTAGCCGTGAAAACTGAAATTGAGCTGGAAAACGGTAGCAATGGGAAGCTGACTTTTTTAACGAACAAAAAAATTCTGAAAAAATAATTTTTCTTTTCTCATCAGCATTGCATATGCTTATACTTTTATGACGCTCATTACCAATAAAATAAGGACCTTTTAAAACCGCATTGTAAAACATCAGTAAACTCTAATCCTAATTCTATTCTTAATTTTATTCTTGTTAATTCAGGGAATTTTAAATTTAAGTTTTCCAAATATCACACCACAATTAAGGAACATTACGTTGCAAATTCCATATTTTCAGTTTGGAATTTGAGAATGAGAATTCCAAATTTGGAACATAAAAAGTGGAACACTTCAAATTATACCTCTCAATATTCAACAACATGATACTCAATTAATTTACCTAGAATATCAAGTTCAATCTACAAATTATGAATGTTATAAATACTGAAAATTATTAAACTCATCATTAAAAGTAACAGAATTACAAATTTGAATCACCTTGATCCAAATTAATAGAATTTCACTAATTCAATTAGAGAGTAGTAGATCACTAACGATTAATTGGAATTCATTAATTCAATAAGTCCAAATAAGTCTAATATTAGAACGCGATTGCTAAACACTTTCTGTTTTATTGATAAAATAAGAAGAGTATATTGTGAAACTTCTCCATAGGTTACGTCACATTACTTTAAAATAAAAAACCAAAAACTATGATTTTAATGGGTGACTATACACTTAGCTTTTGTACCTCTCGTTAATGCCGATTCATACAAAACAGCACACAGTATTTGATGTTCCATCATTGCAAAGTGTAATGAAGAATAGATAATAATAAAATGTCAATCATTCGTTGAAGAAATGGGGATTGTTGTTTCTTGCTGAGATTTATCAATAATTTCCTTAAAAAGAATAACAAAACAAAAAAACATTTCCACCGATTGAAATACATTTTTTAAAGGATTTTCCTTTCTGCTGAAAGGAACATGATTTTCCAGTGGCACATTGCATTTTTAGAAATTTGCGATCTTGTAATCACCCTAATTAATATTTCAGGATGGCCTGACTAAATGGCCTTTATCCAACTGTCACTCTCTTTCTATAAATTAATTTCTTTGAGTGAATTTTCCTTAACGTTGCGCATTTCGAAGATGACTTTATTCTTTTCAAATCACTTCTTTCACATTTCTATCTATTTTCCCAATTGAATACACATAAACGTCTTGAAAAAATATATGAGTCTTTCTTTTTTTGCTAATGACAAAACCAATTTATTCTAACTGAAGTCCTAACTTGAGTCTATGCAAACACATTAGAAAGCAAACTTATTTGTTACCTATGAGGAAGCAAGGTCCTTATAAAAATAGCACAAATAAATACGCTTATAGTGAAGACACACATAGTACTTTGCAGCAGTATTTGCAGTTTTATTCTCATTCCTCTCAAACCATGATCTCATCAGCATCCAATACCTGTTCTCCTTTAATCCCTCCTCTAGTGTCACTTCTCTGTCCATACGCAATCTTACAAATATTATGAATAAAACTGAGTTAGTGAGCACCTTTCTACTTATGACTGGAATAGCATTTGTACTGAAATGAATATTAATAGAAAGGTAATTTGTCTGACTATATTTCTATCTTCAGCTTTTGACAAATTTGTTCCTCTCCATACACTCAAAGAAAAGAAGAAGTCCACTCCTTGGATCACTTCTTATATCAAAGATTTGATGAAAGAGAGAAAAAACGTAGATAGGCTGAAAGAACAAAAAATAGTATTATTCCAGCCAAATTTCGTAAATTAAGAAACTTAGTATACACCAAAATCTTGTATTCATACAACCAATATAGTTACAATTCTATCAAAAACTGGAATAAAAATAAAAACGTCTGGCTTCTCTTAAGGCGGCTTGGACTTATTCCTCCAAAACACTTGGCTCCTGATAACAATTTCTCCCCTGCAGACCTTTTGACAGCTTTTACTACAAAATCCACACTTCTTCAAACAGCACTCCCCGTGCTCAGTTCCCTCTACTTTTAATGTCACTAAATTATTCCTTTCTGACATATCGCAAAAGAACCCTAATTAAAAAACTCTTCAAGGTGAAATCAAATGCTCAAGGTTCTGATGGGTTTTCAATTAAAATAATTCGCCTTTCTTTACTATTCATTTCCCCAATTCTCGTGCACATCTTTAATGCATCTCTGCAGGAGAGAATATTTCCTGATACCTGGAAAGAGCCGATTACTCGCCCTGTTCCTAAAATATCTAACTCTATCTCTCCAAAGAGTTCCAACCTATATCCATCTTATGTGCCTTGTCTAAATCTTTCGAACGCATTGTCCATCAGAAACTTACTGCACATATTTAAACAAACGATTTAATGAATCCAATGCAATCTGGGGTCCGTGCCAGGCATAGTACACTTGAAGCTTCACTTTGAGTAACTTCTGACCTGAAACTTGCAACTGATAGAAAAAAATACCGATTGTTGTCCTTTTTGACTTTCCTTATGCGTTTGATACAGTTACCCGCAATCTACCATTGACTGGGCTCAAATCGCTTCACCTCTCAAATATGGTTATTAGATGGTTTGAATCTTATTTTAGTAATCGTTCTGGAAGAGTGCAAATTAGCAATGGCGAGCGGTCTGATTGTGGGAAGGTTAGGAGTGGTTTCCTTCAGGGATCCACGTTTGCACCCACTCTATTTTATATTTATACATCTGAACTTACAGCCAATTTCCACATTGCAAGTATCACAAATATGCTGACGACTGTAAGCTTCACTTTTCCGGGACTATTGCCAATCTTAAGAACTTACTTTAAAAAGTACAGGCGGATATTGATCTGGTGGTGCAGTGGGCCTTGAGGAGTAGCATCACTCTTACTCCTGCTAAAACTATAGCTATAATCATAGGACCTTCTTCCCTACATCACTTGAAGCAATTGCAACCCGACCTTCTCTCTTCATCGATTGACGTCTCATCCACTTTGTGCAATATGTGAGAGATTTAGGCTATATTCCTAATCACTCTCTTACTTGGAATGGAAATGTTGCGAATATTTCAAGGAAAACCTTTAGAGTCCTCCAACAGCTTAACAGGAATAAAGAATCACTTCCTACTTCAGCGCGTATCCTCCTAGTTAAAGGCCTCATCCTTCCTTTCTTTGACTACGGCTGTATGGTGTATAATGATATTACTGATAAGCTAAATGACAAGCTTGAGCGTATGCTTAATGCTTGCATTCGGTTCATTTATAACATCCTCAAAAGTGAACATATTACTCAGTACAGAGAAAGAGCACTTCTTAAGGTCGCCAAAAGAAGACCGTTTTTATGGGTAATTTGCTTTATAGGCTATTCAGTAATGAAGCTCCGCACTATCTTCTTGACCTCTTCCATTTTATTGACAAAGATCAATCGACACATTCCAAAATCAAAAAGTAGAGCAAATTTGTTTGCTCTACTTTTAATTTGGAAAACAACTTTTATGTTAATACATAAATCGTAGTTAGGAATATGTTTCGGCCAACCGCAGGTGAAAATTATAGTTGCATTGTTTTTAAAATTAAAATAGTATTAGGAAAACTATTATTCATAGACATAATACATGCACTGCAGACAATTAAATTATCAGCTGACGGTGATCAGCTTACACGGATGTATACCTTGGAATAACTGAGATTCGGATAAATAAAAATCTTATTTCTCATATATGAAGAAATACATTGTACCAAATATAATTGTATCAACACCTGCAATTCATCAAATCTTGCGTATGTTGAAATAAGACTCGTTTCAAGTTACCCAATCTCTGTTTGATCTTCTTCTCTTGTCTGGAATACATGACGGAAGACAAACAATTTCAGAACTTAGTTCTCATTGTTAGGAAATTAGTCGTTCAAAAACGAATATCAAAACTTTCCATGATCAATTGTTCTTACTCAATAAATGACAAGTTCATCCCAAACAGCTGGACAACTAGCCACTTCCTCTGTTCTAATCATTGACCAATGAATATTATGAGATTATCTGCCTCACACATTCTAAATAATGACTAGGCCAGACGTTTTTAGAAATTTTGGAATACCAAATACAGATTCAAAAATGTTGGTTATTATTTGATAATTGGAAGGTTAATTTGAAGAGATTGCATGTCTAGAAAATATAGGTGTCATTTCCGTACAAATAACTAGCGCGTTGCCAAGGCCTGGCGCAAATGCTAATGATCTCAAGTTCTTGCAATCTGCAAGAATTTATTATCTGATTACCCAAAACATTTTACAAGAAAAACAGGAAATAACACCGACTTTTGTCTCTTTCAGATTTTTTTTTATTCTCTATATTTATTCCATCGTTTTTATTCACTCATTATAGCCGAGAAACTTACATTATGCTGAGGAACAGCAACAGATAAAAGCTGATTTTTTAAAACCAGAGAATAGCTTTCTGAAAAAATAATTTTTCTTTCTGCCTTAGCATTCCATGTGCTTATATTTTCATCACGCTTATCAAAAATTAAATGAAAGCCTTCTGTAAATTCTTTGCAGAATATCAGTGAAATGTATTGGATATACAGAGGTAGACGAAATACATCCAATGTTCATTTCTATTCTATGGACAACAGATATGTCTAATAAGTTTTTTTGACAATTTCTATAATTATTCAACGCTGTTGAGGAAGACTGGTTACAAAAATGGTTTGAACAATATTTTCTCGCAACGAAAATATTGTAGATTGCTTTAAAATTAAAATTTTTTTCGCATACCATTTGATGTGTCATCCCAATTAAATGCACACAAAATATCTTGAAAAATATATCAGTTTTTCTTACTTTGCTTACTTTGCTGATAACAAAAGCAATTTGTTCATAAATTGCACAATTGAATACGCTCCCAGTGAACACACACATAGAACTTTGCAGCAATATCTTAAGTTTTTATTCATGAAAATTACACATATTTTTTGCATTTATATTATTTTTACGCCCGGTCATGATTTTCGCGTGGTGGGCCTTGTCCCCATCGTTGGAGTGGATTCACACGTGGTGGGGCTTGTGGTGGTGGGGCTAGTGGTAGTTGGGCTAGTGGTGGTTGGGCTTGTGGTGGTGGACGTCGTCTTTGTAGGATTTGTGTCACCTCATCCCAACTCCTCACCCTATGGCCTGACATCGGGTGTCCTCTGCCCTCAATGCATAGTTGTGCGGGTACGGTAGATCCAAGACGAAGTTCCACGTATGCTCTTGCTCCTAGTCCAACAATTCCAAGATCTTGAACTTCAATTCCATCTCTCACAGTGGCCGCGGATGGATTATAGCTATAATGCCTTCCTGCTGGACGATCTTGTTGACGATCGCCCATCCAAGATTCTGTAAAAAAAATTGAGATTTTTATGCTTTTGCAGATACATTGAAAAATCGCTTTGGCACATCTATAATTATTCTTTTTTATGAGAAAATGCTCCTGGTTTTTTTTTGATACAAGAAAATGTCAAGACCGCTCAGGTGAATTTTGCTTAAAATTCTTTTTTCCTGATGCGTTGAGAATATTTTTTTTTGAGATTGTACTACGGCACTCATGCATTTAGTTCTTTATATAGTAAAAAATCGAAATCTGATATTTTTAAACTGAAAAGTGATAAATAAAGGTAGCTTGAGGTTCGTTTATTGAAGATATGTTGATTCATAAGGAATAACTATTGCTTGATCTTGAACTGATAAACTTCTTGGTTATCGCAAGTACATATACCAATATTATCAAAATAAAAAATAGGTTTTTCCTGAAAATATTCTTTTCATGTTTTCAAAATTCAAAGAACAAAAGCCTCTCATCCTGAGTGATTGCAAAAGGCATTAATTTAATTACGCTCACCAACAGAATCCAGCAAAAAAACTGCGATCGTGATGAGAATAGTTCCCGTAACAATCTGCATTGCTGTCGACGTATCTCGAAACACTGGCTGATAAGTCGGTGATAAAATCACTTCTATGTATACTGATGATTACTAAGCTTTTCCGCAAACATTGTCACGGTTATTCAGATTCACAAAACCTTGATCATAGACGCACATGAATACATCTCTAAGAAAAAGAAGGTCTCGTGGTTTATATAGCACGTTCTATCATTACTTCCTATATGCTGATAAGATGATACCAAGCTCTTTCCATATTCACGTTGAAAGTAAAAAAAAATTTGAGACGTGTGAGACAAGTGTGTCGTCGTGCGGAAATAATTCAGGATGATTAGTAAAATATTTTGCATACCTTTGGCTAGTCATCCCGAAATTTCAGGAAGTCTAGTTCATTCCCTTGTCCAGATGTGCCAATAATTGAGGATGACAATTTTCAATTGTAAATACGAGCCTCTAATTTTACATGATTGCAGAATCAAATGTATTTTCTTCCTCATACAGGAAGCATTAGTGATTTTTTTTATTAAAAGACAAACCATGTTTACTATATATTTTTGGGGTCGCTGAACCCGAATCCAAGGCCCAAAAAAACCCAGCACGTCAGGGTCCTGACTTAACCTCAAAAAAACCTTATAAAAAATCTTTTTTCGGTTTTGGAGGTCAGACCATCTTTACTATATGTTTTTGGGGTCGCTGAATCCGAGACCGAAGTAAAAAAAAACCCAGCACGCCAGGGTTCTGACATAACCTCAAAAAACCTCATGAAAAATCTTTTACCGGGTCTGGAGGTCAGACCATGTTTACGACATGTTTTTTGGGTCGCTGAATCCGATTACGAGGTCCAGAAAACCCCAGAACATCATGGTTCTGACAGAACCTCAAGAAACCTCATAAAAATTTTGTTTCGAGTCAGAAACACGTAAGTCGGATAGATAGATTTCACAAGTTTCTTTGAAAATAAAAACCCTGACGTGCTGGAGGTTTTTAGATCACGGATTCGGAATCAGTGACCCCAAAAACATATCGTAAACATGGGCTGACCTCCAGATCCGAAAAAAGATTTTTCATGAGGTTTTTTGAGTTTGTGTCCGAACCCTGAAGTGCTGGGGTCTTTAGACCTCGGATTCGGATTCAATGACCAAAAAAACATAGTCAATATGGTCTGACCCTCAGACCCGCAAAAAGATTTTTCCTGTGTGGCTGTGTAATTAATCATTAATAATAATGTTAAAGCAAATTTTGTATTCAAAATGATAATTTTTCGAGCTCGAAAAGGGAAAGTTCTGTCGCACACTATTCCTTTCCCAGCTTTATGATTTCTTTACAAAAATTGTTAGACTTATTCTATTTAAGTGTTATAAATGAGCATAACTTCCTTACTCTTCAATAAAGTGTATTAATATTATAGACCAATCGATTGGCCTCAAATCAAGGAATCTTTTCCGTTCTTGCATCAACTTTGAATTATGTTGAAGAAAAAAGTTCTACTATACCGCATTTCCAAATATTATAAATTACCAGAGCTTCCTTACTCTTCAATAAAGTGTATCAATATTATAGGTCAATCGATTCGTCTTGAATCAACACAACTTTTCTGTTCTTGCATCAACTTTAAATTATGAGAAAATTTTTACTATAAAAATCGATTTAAAAAATATATAAATTACCATAACTTCCCTAATCTTCAATAAACTGTATTAATAATATAGATTAATCGATTTGCCTCGAATCAAGGAATCTTTTCCGTTATTGCATCAACTTTGAATTATGATAATGAAAAAAATTTTACGATGAAAAACTGTTTTTTCAAATATTATGCATTCCCATAGCTTCCTTACTGTTCAATGAAATGAGTAAATATTATAGGTCAATCAATTCGTCTCGAATCAACACATCTTTTCTATTTTCACATCAACTTTAAATTATGGAAATGAGAACATTTTTACTATAAAAATCGATTTTTAATATAATATATATGCCGATAGCTTCCTTACTCTCTGATAGAATGTATTAACATTATAGGTCAATCGATTCGTCATGAAACAAGGAATCTTTTTTATTTTTGCATCAACTTTGAATTATGTTAAGGAAAACAGTTTTACTGTAAAAAGCCGTATTTTCAGATATTATGCATTATTATAGCTTTCTTACTCTTCAATAAAATGTATCAATATTATAGGTCAATCAATTCGTCTCGAATGAACACATCTTTTCTACTCTTGCATTAACTTCAAATTATGAGGATGAAACAATTTTTGAATCATGTTAATGAAAAAATTTATACTATAAAAAGCCGATTTTTAAACTATATAAATTACCATAACTTCACTTCTCTTTAATAAGATGTGCTAATATTATAGGTCAATCGATTCCTCTCGAACCAAGGAATCTTTTATATCCTTGCATCAACTTTGAATTATGCTAATGAAAAAAGTTTTACTATAAAGAACCGATTTCTAAAATATTATGAAGTGTTAAAAAAATGCAATAAATATTTTTAAAAATCCTTCTCACACACATCCGGACAATTGCTTAGAGCATTGTATCAGAAATTTTTAAATTGAGGAAGGTTTGATTGAATGAATTTTAAAATTTTGAAAAATGTTACCATTACAAAGCTGCCTCTATGAGGAAGCAAAAATGAATAAGTATATTACAAATGCTTTCCAAATTTTGAAAATATGTCGTATTTTTTAATAACATATAATAGTATCAATTTGCTTACCCTTATTTGTAATCCTTCTGTTATTTGTTATCACTTAATTGCCTGTTTTTTTAACCCATTGCGTTTCGAACTAAAAATTTCTTCAAATGGAATCAAAGAGACATACCAATATTTTTTATTATAAAAAACAAATTATAGAGATTTTCCAAGCGCACATAGACAATAATAATTCACTAGGAAAAAATGCTATTTAATTATTGGGCAGAACTATCACCCTATTTCTTAAGCATAAGCTATTGATTATTGGTAATGTCTGCTATTCATCAAAACATCAAAATATTTGCAAAAATATTAGTTGAATATATGTAATATTGATTCACGAAAAAAATGCTAAAATCTTTATGATTCTTGAAAATGAAGACCGATTTGCAATGTTTTTTCTCTATTCTTAATATACAGGGTGTCCCATTTTAATCTATCACCCCAAATATCTTCTAAAATACTTTATCTACGAAAAAATGGTTCAGACAAAGGTTAACCAGGACCGAGGGGGGCAGATACCATACAGGTACCATAAATTTTGACCTTGAGGTCAATTTTGAAGGTCATTTGAGGGTCAAGATGACTTTTTTATTGGAAACCCCTATTTTTGACTCCGGATTTGAAAAGAGCGGAAAATTTTACGTCAAAAATATCTTATGGGAAATTTGCTTTTGTGACCTTAGAAAGGTCAAATATCAAGGTAAAGTGTTTAAAAAACGGTCATATGCCCTTTTTTAAAATTAATTGATGTTCTGAGAATAGTAAACCTTTAAGATGCTTTTAACAAGTCGATAGAATGTAAAAATGTGAACCACCTTGACCATCTTGACCTGCAGGTAAATTGTCAAGGTCATTTGAAGGTTTTATTATTGCAAACAACTTATATTTTCTTGAAATGCATTGTTCTAAATTTACTCGTATTAGGCAGTTTTTTGTGTGATCAAAAATAATTAAATTTTTGGACAAGCGACACAAGTTACGAAAAAAATAAATAGACAAAAGTTAGTTATTTAAAAAAAAGAGCCATCAGTTTTTCATCAATCATTTTTTGATACGCGTAGTTTTTGTTTCAATCGTGAAAAATGACATTACAAATAAATAAACTAAATTTCTGGACAAAAGGGCATAAGGTACAATAAAATGTTTAATAATAAAATTATTTTTGAATTGGATCTGAAAATTTGCTTTCAATTTTTTTTCTCACGAGACATGTGATGGAATTGTGTTCGTTAAAGCTAAAGGAGCTTTAACAGAAGAGAATTCACAATCACTAAATTTTAGTCGTAGATTTTATAAGCGGGCAGATTTTGTCGTATCTCTTTATATAATATGTATAATAATATAATATATATCTGTATATATAATAAAACAAGGAAAACTATGTCAAGCTCGTGATTGATGAAAGATAAATTCATTTTTTTCTATTAACGTCTCTTTGAAATTTCTTTCAATCGTTTGTAAGTTAAACAAAGAAATTAATGTATTTGGTTATTTGAAGTTGCAAAAATTGCACACAAAAAGTTGAATACATTAATTTTTTCTCTATTTTCTTTCTTCTCTAGGTGGCTTACTTTCCTTGCAGTCGTTTTTTTGATTATTTAATTGTTAATTTGATAACCTTACATGAATGTGAAAAATAATGAAAATGAAAATACTACAGTTGGAACATTTGAAAGAGTTGAATACAGCGTTTCGCGGATAATTGTGTGGAATACGATTGGTTTCATTGGCTATGTAAATGGATGAGAAAATACTTGAGGTAGTTGTCGTGCCAAAAATCAGATTTCTACAAAAAAAGTTTTTCTGTGATTTTAAGATTCAAAATGATATTACTAGTGATGCCATTCTAAATCCAAAACATTATTTTCAATCGAAACACATTTAATTTAAGGCACTGCCGATTCTTACGAAAATTTCCATAAAAATAACCCGTCAAGTGCAGCACTAGGGCTACTATTATATTTGGCTAAAGCTCAATCTAAACTGATGAGTTGTTCGAAAGTTATCATGCCTACAGGATACAGACAGACAGAAAGACATACACCTTCCGTAAAATCGTTTTTTCTGACTCTGTGGTTCGCAAAACGTGGTGCTACCAAATTGTTCTAGCGGAAATCTCAATTTGACTGTGCTGAAACATAAGTTTGAAAAATATCAAAAGTGTTCCTTTTTTTCTTGTGTAGAAAAAAACATCCCTCTATGAGGAAGCAAATTCATCTCTCACCCATGAGGAATTAAATTGCTCATAAAATGAGAAAAAATAAATGCATTCATAGTGATAACAGCCATAGTACTTTGCAACAGTATTTTGAGTTTTTATTTATGAAAATTACATATATTTTCCATATTTATATTGTATTTTCATTTTGTTTTAGAGATTGCGTGGTGGGCATTATGGCCTACGTGATGGACCTGGCTTCACAGTAGGTGACTGTGCTCTTCATGATTGAGTTTTTAATAGTAGGCGACATGCCACATCCCTCCAACTGTACACAGGTTCTGAGACATGTAACGTCGGGCCATCCGAAGTTGGTATATCATGGAGTAATTCGATCGGATAATGTTCATGATCAAGTTGCACGTACGTTCTTCCTCCGTTTCTATCATTTCGAAGAGTTTGATAAACACGATTACCGCGCCAAAAAGTCTTGTAACGATCATAATGATAGAGATGGTTACGATACTCTGCAAAATCAGATGCTTCTGAATCTGTAAAAAATATATATTTCTGATGACTTCACAGAAACGTTGGAAAAAATCTTTATCATAAATTTTAACATATTTGAAGAATTATTAAATATTCGCGTTTTTTTAAAGTAATTTGGCATGCCTACAAATTATATCTTCACGTGAACAGATACCCCTGATTTTGTGGGAATAAAAGAAAAATTCAAGGCCACTCAAGAGGAATCAGTTAAAAAAAATTTTCCTCATTACGTTGAGAATATTTGTTCCAGAGTTTGTACTGCGACACTTATGCATTGTATTCCTCATATATTAGTTTCTTCAAGAAATGTTGATATACAAAGTATTACTATTGCTTTGTCATGAACTGGTCAACTTTTTGGCCGCAACTGCGTGTACTGAAATTTATGTACAAATAGGCGGATTTTTTCAGTACAAATAGGAGTCACGAAATGTTGTTCTTATCAAAGGCCAAATACGTTAAAAGATAGTACAAAAATATATAAGGTTTGAATATGAGTGGACAGAATATAATAAGTCTTATAAGGGGTGAAGTACTTTCAAAGATTTAGTCTGAAATCAAATTGTAACACCTTGAAAAAATTCAAATTGTAATAACGAGCCTAAGAAGCCTCGGTGGCTCAGACGACAGCGCGTCAGACTTCCATGCCGGAGGTCTGGGGTTCGATCACTGAGCCGGGTAACAATCGAAATTTTTCTATGTACTTCTACCGGGGCTTCAGTGGTTCGGAACCCACCTCAAACTGTAGGTACCCTCAGAAAAAGCTGGTTACGTACCAAGGTTTAGGCTCCATGCCGAGGGGACTAGCCTTGGGGGTCGAAGTCCATTTTGAGAAGACTCGAAAAATGAGTCGGCGATCTCTTTGCGCTTGAGGCTCCTACGGGGGAATCTTGCTCGGCGGTCGCTGGCCAATTTTCAAGTAATGAACACACACACATACACTTACATAACACACCAGAACAGTGCTTAGAATCTGTGCATCTAACTGATGACCTCAGAGGGATCGCTCCGTCCACCCTAGTCGGGCCGTATCCCCCCTTAGCGGCCTGCTAAGGGAGGCTGCCGAATAGCAGAGCGGGTGAGGATCACTTTGCCTGATCAACAAAGGAGCACGTCATTTACTTAGTTATGCCTGGCACCTGAGAGGTATAATCTCAGAACGTTGGTAACAACCAAACCCACCGAGATCCAAAAACACTCGGCGAAACATGGCCGGATTCGGAGTACTGCCTTGAGAATGAACAAGGGTATGGCACAATAGGCTTTATAGCTTGAGCGCCAGGGATGTGGACCTCACGCCCCCCCCCCCCGCCTACATTAAAAATAAAATACAATGCAATACAATTACGAGCCTCTAATTATGAATGATTGCAAAAGACGTATATTCGTTAAAAAAAGCATATCAAAAACAGTTTCCACATTTAGAAAACTCATCGTATTTTTTATTAATATATAATATTATAAATATCATTGCACTCACCAACAGAATCGAGCAGAAAAACTGCGGTTGTAAGAAGAACAGTTCCCATAACAATCTGCATTGCTGTCGATGGATCTCGGAACACTGACTGATAAGATTGTACTGAAATCACTGCTATGTATACTGACGATTACTAAGCGTTTCCGGGAATATTGACACATGTTTTAAGATTTACGAATCCTTGATGATGGACGCAGTTGGAAACATTCTAAACAAGGTCTTGTGGCTTATAAACACGTTCTATGATTACTTCATATATATACTGATAAGATGATTACTGTGCTCTTTCGATTTTCACGTAGAAAGTAAAAAAAAAGAAAAAGCATGATACAAATATGGATAAGAATGTATTTTCTTTGATTTAAAATTTTCATTAGTTTCGCTTGTCATCGATAAATTACAGGACAACTGCTGTCGGCGGGAAAATTCGATTCCTTTGGCTTTGTTATTAGAAAAGTGATTAAAGAAAACATTTTAGCTTAAGGGGTCGCCTGGTGTAGAGGGTGCAAAAAATCGATTTTTTTCATCGCTCTAACGCTAGTGTTGCTTCTCCAGAATAGCCTTCTGGAATCTTTTCTTTTCATGCTTAGCCTTGATTATGCTAGCTGATGAGGAGATAAGATTCTTTTGTAATATTGTACTAATCGGGCCTCTTGACCTATCCAACCAATTGACTTGTTCTTGCGTATTCGACCAATTAAAATGTGTAATGCCTTATCGAAACACTCTAAATAAAGAAAAATTTGTTTGATTGATTTTATTTAAACAAAAAAGAGCAAACTGGAGGGGCAAAAATACCTCCTTCCAACGTCTCCTAAAGGCGGGAATGCAACCATTTGACTGGTCGCATAAATAATGTTAGTCAAACCCCAACCCCTTTCCAACAAATCGTAGGGGGCGGGGAGGCACCGCTATGACTGGTCACAGGAATAATGTTTCATATTTATTATGCACAATTCATTTAATTTAGATAAAATATTGATTATTCGCAAAGACAATCCCAACTTTGGCGTTTGACCTACTGCACTCACGTTGCGCAGGGCGCTTATTGGCTGTAGGTCACGCGTGATTCAAAATTAATTTCGAGCCTTTTAGGCTGTGAATTGGGTTTTGTTTATAAAATTATCAATTTTAATTAGATGACTACATAAACATTGTTTATATAACAACAAATGATTGAATTACTTCCATAGCTAAAAAAACTACATGTCGACGAACCGGCGAAATGCTCACACTGAATGAACGAATTAACTCAAGGATGACTTGCTAGACTGCTACCATGCCAGCATTATCCCTGTTCACGGAACATTGACAAGCATGTTCCTCCTAAGCCCCAAGATCTGACTGAACGCGGAGTCCGACCTCTGGACCATCTATTGTTTAGTTTATGTCAATGTGAGGGTTTTGGCTTATTCAAATTAAAGGCTAAAACAGACGATGAATCAAAAGACTGGAGGACGTTCGCATCAACTGAGCAAGAAGATTGGATGGACAAGACAGAATGCATCCTCTGTTCAATGTGTTATTGACTACATAACATCTGGTTGACCATTTACAGAAAGGGTTCAAAAGTTCGTCGAAGAACTGAGGATCTATAATCACACACTGGACACATCAAAGCTTCCGACAATCAATCAGCATATTGTCGACAAAATAGGGTGATATCTGACGCAAGCAGGAGAATACAGTAGAGGGAGAGATGAATCAGGGAGAATCAACAGTGCCTCGCTGACCCATCCCGCCTCTTCAGTGGTCTCTCTGTTTCTACCAACAATCCACCAAAGCCCAACGAGGTACAGACTTTTTGGAGAGAGATATACACGACCCTAAAAACATTGGAGTTGAAAGAAGATACTTATGATATTATCTGCTTCAAGGAATTTTGCGACAACCTCATAACATCTGAGGAGGAATGTCTATAAATCACTGCCAAATAGTAGAATAAAACAGAGTCAATGGCCTGGATTGACTGCCGGAAAGCTTTCGATTCAACCTCTCGTATCTGTCTGTTGGAAAGCTTGAAGGCCTTCGTGAAAATCTTTGTTGCCATATCTAGGGTGTCCACGTCTCTAATTGAGCTGGGCACCTCCGAGAATGCACTCTTCAGTTAGTGTATTCCCCGTTTCAAGAATATCTAAATCAGTAGTGATTAGGTACTCCAATAGATCATTACCTCTTGAGTTGATGTCCGTGCTGCCCCACTAAGTATGGGGGGAGTTAGCATCGCATTCAGCAGAAGAGGAAGACCCCTCACCTTGCAGTATTCCACCAATGTACGTACCTCCACTGGTGGGTTGGTATCACTGGCCTATGGCGAGTAGGCTGATCCCATGACCAGCTTTCCTATTCCTTTAAGATTTGTGGCTATCACCATCAGGTATCTCGAGCACAGCTTTGGCAGCTGGACAACGTTAACTCCTTTTGCCAGTATGCAGGCCCTTGGTTTTTCTGCCTTGAGGTAGTAGTTCCGTAGTCCCCTTATGATATCACGCACTAACTAAGGTTCTTCGATTAGCGAGATACCTGTGTGCCTCGCAGCCATGCCCCTCTGCAGAATCCGGAAGCAGTCATTTTAGGTCTGCCCAAGGTCTCCCTGTATCCCGACAGTCCTGGCCAGCAACTCTAAAGTTGATCTGTCCAAGGTGGTAGAAGGGCCTGTTGTTGAGGACCACAAGAGTCCTCGTCTGGGACTCAGCAATTTGCACAACCAGAAGTCGCTTGGTACCTCCCACTGTATCTCCTTCATCAGGCCGATCGTGTCAGATGGTTCACCAGGACGCTGTCCTTAGCGAGGGGTTCAATCCCTCCAACCGCCGGAAGACCACATACGGGTCTTCCAACTTACCTGGCAACCACGCCGTAGCCTTCACTATCTTTTGAAGCAACTCAAACCCACCTACTTTTGAATTCTGCACCTTCCCAGGGCCTTGTCTCGGTCACTGTATAATGTAGCCAAGCTTCAGCCGCTAGGTCGGCTGCGACAAATACGAAGACCCCTCCCCTACAGAAGGAGGTCTC
This sequence comes from Andricus curvator, assembly GCA_932195095.1. Lineage (NCBI taxonomy): Eukaryota > Metazoa > Arthropoda > Insecta > Hymenoptera > Cynipidae > Andricus > Andricus curvator. Next base: position 14,352 of record CAKNYM010051890.1, on the reverse strand, counting down.
GAACTTAGGTCATTGATCTGGGGATAATCTTTCGAGCGCCCTCAAGGTTCGCCGGCTGCTGGGCTGCTTTGTGCGTCTTTATAGGCTTAGCCCCCCCCCCCCCGTAGAGTGTCATCCAAACCCCTCCCTCTCTTCTGGGCCTCAGTGCTGGTTGTCGGCGTTGTAGTTTGCCGGTTTCTCAACCCTCGCAGCTGATCTACTAGCCTGCTGCGCTTGCTTCCTCAGTTTCCTTCGCAGGGAACCGTTGATGCCTTTGTTTTTTTGCAGGACTCATTAGCCGCTGCCGTTTTCATAGTCTCAATCAGAGGGACCGTCAGTCCCTCAGCTCCGGGGGGAGCTGAGGGCACAGCCGCATCCTGAGTTTGACTTTCCGGAGAGACAGATTGGGAGGAAAGGGTTGGACTCTTTTGAACATTAAGAATTATGCAAAGGGCACGGGTTTATACCTTGGAATAACTCAGATTCGGATAAATAAAAATCTTATTTGTCATATATGAAGAAATACATTGTACGAAATATAATTGTATCAATACCTTCGATTCATCAAACCTTGCGTACGTTTGAATAAGACTCGTTTCTAGTTACCCAATCTCTGTTTGATTTCCTTCTCTCGTCTGAAATACATGATAGAAGACAAACCATTTCAGAACTAAGTTTTTATTGTTAGTAAATTAATCGTTTAAAAACAAATATCAAAACTTTCCATGAAATCAAGCTTAAATTTTATCTAGTGAGATTTTTGATATTTATCAATTATCCTTAATCAATATATGACAAGTTCATCCTAAACAGCTGGACAACTAGCCAATTCCTCTGTTCTAATCATTCACCGATGAATATTATGAGCGTACCTCCCTTAAACATTCTAAATAATGACCACACATATTTCAATAGTTTTTACTGAATTTTCTATTATATGGTCTAAAAATTACTTTATTTTTTGTCTTTTCATCCAGTTGCCATTTCCATAACATTATAAACTCCTATATTTCAGGCCAGGCGTTTTTAGAAATTTCAGAATATCAAATACAGATTCAAAAATGTTGGTTATTATTTGATAATTGGAAGGTTAATTCAAAGAGATTGTATGTCTACAAAATATAGGTTGTATTTCCGTACAAATGACTAGCGCTTTTCCAAGACCTGGGGCAAATGCTAATGATTCGAAGTTCTTGCAATGTGCAAGAGTTTATTATCTGATTCCCCAAAACATTTTACAGGAAAAACAGGAAAAGACAATAATTCACTGATGCTAGAAAGTGTAAAACTATCGTGCATTTCAACTTTGGAATGATAATGATTAACTAAATTCATTACACTGACTTTACTATATGTATTTATGCAACCATGCTATCTAAATCACCTCTGAGGTAAGCTCATTTTTTTTAACAAAAGAAAAGTTTTTTGAACAAATAATTTTTCTTTCCGTATGAGCATTGAATATACTGATATTTGCATCACGCTTATCAAAAATTATATGAAAGCCTTTTTTAAATGCTTTGTCACAGTGAGCACACCCATAGAACTTTGCAGCAGTATTTTGAGTTTTTATTCAGGAAAATTACACATATTTTTCGCATTTATATTATTTTTTCGCCCGCTCATGATTTTCGCGTGGTGGGCCTTGTCCCCATCGTTGAAGTGGATTCACAAGTGGGGGTGCTTGTGGTAGTTGGCGTCGGCTTCGTAGGATTTGTGACACCTCATTCCAATTCCTCACCATATGGCTCGACATCTGGCCTTCTCTGCCCTCTATGTATAGTTGTGCGGGTTCGGTACATCCAGGACGAAGTTCCACGTGTGCTATTGCTCCTGCTCCAACAAATCCAACATCTTGAAATTCAAGTCCATCTCTCTCAGTAGTCATGAATGGATCATAGCTATATTCGCTCGTTACTTGAAGACCTTGTTGACGACCTTGTCGACGACCGCCTAGCCAAGATTCTGTAAAAAATGGAGATTTTGACGCTTTTGCAGATACATTGAAAAATCGCTTTATTATTAATTTTAACACATTCAAATAATTATTAAATATTTTTGATCAGATGTGAGAACATTCATGTGGCCACCTGTCTATCTTGTATCATGGCCGCCTATTTACAAGATTTTCACACATTCCAACCTGCCGAAGTTGGCCACTGACATTCACGCAGAGCGGTAAATTACAATTTTTAGAAGATATCGTTTGAAGATTAGAGATCAAATGACTTCAACTTATTCAATAGTCTCTTTTATCTTATTCCACATCGAATCAGTAAGTTACTTAGCCAGCAGAAGCCCCACTCAAACATCAACGACCAGTACCAGTAAGTCATCCCCTACTCCGTCATGGCTGACCTATGATAAGTCAACGTGGGATAACATAAAATAGTGAACTGTGAAGATTCAACTCATTTGGTATCTATTCACCGACTGGACGTAGAAATATTTCATTCTAGCGTATAATTTCTTCGATACATACCGTTCTTCTTAGAACGATAGGAACATTCTTCAGAACGAAAACTCAACGACTGCATAATGGATAAAAAACGAAAGAAGATTATTGAGTTGACTATTGAAATGTAGAAAGAAGTTTTAGACTTACTCGATAAAGGTGATAGCCAGTGGAAAATCGCTGAAGCTTTTTCTGTAGCGAAGCTAACTGTTGGGAACATCGGCAAAAACAGTATCGAGATTTTAAGATCCTAGAATTAAAACTGCTGCAGTGAAAGAAAACGCAAATTACGTAAAACTGAAAATGAAGAGCTCAACAACTTGGTTTTTGAGTTTTTCTGTAAATGTCGACCTATGCTCTAGTCAAAAGCTAAAGAAGTAGCAGAAAAGCTTGGTGTATAGAAATTTCAAGCCAGAAACGGTTGCTTGGAGTCTTTCCAAATACGAAACAACATTAATTTTCGGATTCTCTGTGGCGAATCAGCAGCAGCGGATTTAGAAGTAGCAGCAGAATGGAATTCAAAATTGTCGAATTTATTGAAAGAATACGCTCCTGAAGAAATGAAATTCAAAATAACGTACTCTCAGTTGATCAGATTATAAACGCCGATGCTAAGTTGATTCTTCATGAAGAAATACCTTCTACACCTCGCAAAATTTTACAATCAATTTTGCAGCAAAAAGAACACTGATGGCGAGTGTTATGATAGTGACAACGATGAAACAGTGAACGGCGACAGTAGGCCAACGCCAACTCATATAGAAGCTCTACAATATTTAACACAACTGCTGAGGTACTCTTCCAGTCACCAGTCTCAGCTAATGGATAGTTTGTTTGATATGTCATAGTTTCACACTTGAAGTATTCTCATTTTAAGAAAAAAAATCTTATTTCAAGAACATTACAAATACGCTGCAGCAAAAATGATCCCGCTATTTTTCTTTGAAGTTTCGAAAAGTTGGCGGCTGGGCAACATAGACAGGTTTTACTGTACAACAAAATGTCAAGGCCGCTCAGGTGAATTTTGCTTACAATTCTTTTTTCCTGATTACGTTGAGAATATTTATTTTTGAAGTTGTACGAGAGCACTCATGCATTTGTGTTTAATATAATAAAATATCGAAATCAGATCTTTTCAGATCTTGAAAATAATAAATAAAGGTAGCTAGAGGCTCGTTTATTTAAGAAATGTTCATTTATAAGGAATAACTAGTGCTTGATCATGAACTGATCAATTTTTTAGATATCGCAAGTAAACAAATATTAGCGAAATTAAAAAAATAGGTTTTTCCCGAAAATATTCTTTTCATGTTTTAAAAATTCAAAGAAAAAAAGAACAAAGACTCACCAACAGAATCCAGCAGAAAAACTGCGATCGTGATGAGAATAGTTCCCGTAGCAATCTGCATTGCTGTCAACGTATCTCGGAACACTGACTGATAAGTCGGTGATAAAATCACTTCTATGTGAACTGACGATGACTAAGCTTTTCCGGAAACTTTGTCACGGTTATTCAGATTTACAAAACTTTGATCATAGACACACTTGAATACATCTTAAACAAAAAGAAGGTCTCGTGGTTTATATAGCACGTTCTATGATTACTTCGTATATACTGCTAAGATGATACTCTTTCCATATTCACGTTGAAATTAAAAAAAAAAATTTAACAAATATTGATTGCAATGTATTTTCTTTGACATACACAAAATTTTATTCTGAAATACACAGAAATTATGTATGAAATAACCAAGTGTGTCGTCGTGCCGAAATAATTCCGGATGATTAGTAAAATATTTTGCATAGGTTTGGCTAGTCATCCCGAAATTCCAGGAGGACTAGTCCATTCCCTTTTCCAGATCTGCCAATAATTCAGGGTGACAATTTTAAATTGTGAATACGAGCCTCTAATTCTACATGATTGCAGAAGGCGTGTATTAGTTTATTGAACTAGCAGTAAATTCGATCTTGAGTGTTTTCACTTTGTTTGTATTTATAATTATATGGTGATCATTTCACGAGAACTTTACTTCTTGTTTGCAAATGTATTGGCTTCCTCATAGAGGAAGCATTAGTGATATTTTTGAATAATAGACAAACCAAAGTCTTCATAATATTAATAATAATTAATTAAAATAATATTTATTAATTTAATAATTAACAATTATCACCCTCCTCCTTGAGCAGAAGCTATTGATTATTGGTAATGTCTGCTACTCATCAAAATATTTGCAAAAATATTAATTGAATATGTGCAATATTGATTTACGGAAAAAATTCTAAAATCGTTATAATACTTGGAAATGAAGAGCGATTTACAGCTGAACAACTAACCACTTCCTTTGTTCTAATTATTCATCAATATGTTATAGGCCACTGGCCGAGTTGAGAACCCCGTAACATCGACACTCGCCCGTACAATCTTCCACTTGAATTTTCGAGAGAAAATTAAAGTGAAAGGCCTTTGAGCCTAACTGTCGATTTTACGGTGTTTACAAACGACGAGTTTGCTTCCCATCATTGAATCATGCTTTGTCCCGTCTCCCTCCCTGTCCCTCCAAGGCCGCCGGTAATGGCCAGTTAATTTTTCCAACACGTGCCCGGTCACGTTTTCCTCCCGTGTCCACGCTTCCTTAGCCGCTTGAGATCTCCGTTTAGTCACGTACGCCGGAACGCTCTCTCATTCCATGGCGCGCAACTCCTTTCTCCACGATTACCCTCCATCTCCTTCCTTCCTCCAGGCCTCTCGCTCTAAATATTGATCAAACTACCCGAACAATCGTTCTAACACACCTAGCGAGTTCCTGTTTGCGCAGGATTAAAATAGACCTAATTTTAAGTATACCATATTAGTTTCATAATTTTTAATTAGTAATTATTATTTTTAAAGTGCTTATTAAACTTTTTGAAATCAGCCGTTTTTCGGTTCGACATGGCCGCCGACGCGCGAAGGCTCGGGCAGTGGGCCTGCGTAGTCGTCCCCACCGCTCGGCTGCGACTCCAGTGTCGATTTTCAGCCAATCGGCAGGTTCGCTGCCGCTTCCACCGCCACCGATACCTCCGTGCTCGGTCTGCCGAGAGCCGACAGACGGCCAGAGTGTCAGTCGTTTTACGAATTTTCCGGAGGCCAGTTCGCATGTGATCTGTCCTCCTCTCTCAGCATCTTCAAATAAATTCAGAGTGCCAAACTACAGTGAGTTCTTTTCTCCGGATTTAAACCTTCCCTGCCTTCAGCAGCTCGCACGGGTTCGTGCAATTTCTTACGAGTCGCAGACGACCTCTCTCTCTTCATTACCTCAGCGGATTAGGAATCGTTCAGCATTTTTTTGAAAATACGGATTTTGTGTCAGTGTAGTTTTTCAAGAGGAGATTGCTCTTTAGCGGTCTTCTCGTTCGGTTTCAAAGGATTGTGCGCGGTCGTGATGGCTCTTCAGCGGTCGACGTGTCGAGATTAGTTCGCGTAGATGGATCGTTTTTTTTCTTTTTTTTTTCTTTTGCGGTCGCGTACCGAGTGATAGTTCCGTGCCTGGTTACCGCTCTTCAGTGGTCTTGGCATCCGGTGTTAGTTCGCGTTACAGTTATCGATCTTCAGCGGTCTCAGAACCGGGGTTTAGCTCGTGTAATAGTTATCGCTCTTTAGCGGTCTTCGGTTAGGAATTAGTTCGTGTACCACCAGTACTGCTCTTTAGCGGTCTACCCGAGTGGGAATTCAGTTTCGTGTGCCGACGTACTGCTCTTTAGCGGTCGTCACCTCGGTTTCTTTTTTTTCAGATCGGACCCTTCAGGTCCATCTGTCACTAATTATCGAGTCTCGCGCGTGACAAGGAATCGGATTCCTTTCGGAATTAGTGAATCGAGTGTGTCTACCGGATTGCTTTTAAGTGGTCTACGGTTCGAATCAGTTCTCGGAGAGTATCTCCACCCCTCGATTCCTTGAAAGTTTGTTTCGACCCGGACACCAAGCGCAGCAAAACCTTTGATTACAGGGGGTCCGAAGCGGATGCGCTCGAACCAAGGCACGCGTCGCCGTCGAGCTCAACGAGCCAACGAGGGGCCAGAAGAACGCGCGCGACGGCTCGCTATCGAGGCGCGTAGAATCGCCGCCGCTCGAGCGAGGCGGTTCGCGCAGGCAAGGCAGCAAGCGTAGGACCAAGCGCAGAGAATCGTCGAGGCTCGACGACGTGAGGAGAAACAAGCCCGACAACTCGCCGAAGCTCGGCGACGGGACAAAGAGGAAGCCGCACGGGCTGCCACGATCCGCTACGACCCAGCCATCCCTGAACTCTTTCCAGGGACTGGGTGGCGTTTGCTGGATATAAGGAGAGGAGCTGCTGGTATACGTGACCCGCGCCGCCGACCGCTGTCCGACGGCCGACGAAAGCCGCTCACCTTATGGATACCCGAATTCTCGAAGGAACCGCGTCATACCTATTGTGGTAAATAGTTTTAATTCGCCCCCTCGTCCGTGGGCATTAGGAATACCGCCGCAGGTCGAACTACCATCACCGAGCACCATTCTCAGCACACGACCCCCACCTTCTTCGGGGTCTCCTCGTGCCGCTGCTGAAGCTCGGGCACAATCGCCTCAACTACCTGAGGCCTCCCCCGCAACTAGGAACATTCAGAGCTCCGTCGACGTGACTCCTCAGCAAGCGACACAAAATAAAAACAAATGCCGCACTCGGCGACCACTTTCCTATCTCTCTCTCTTTTCCTCGCCCACTAATGGACGGACACGCGGCTTGGCAGCGCCTCATGAAAGGCGACATAAAACGGGTCACGCTGCCACTACCTACCAGCCAGAAAAATCGGCCCCTAGGTAGGCAGCAATTAGACGCCTGGCTCAGTGACAAGACACCCGTGTAGCCACGACCTCGCCTGGCCAAACTAGTCGGGGCCTCGCTTGAGCTTGATTACCACCACACCGGAGGCGAAACTATCCAGGGCCTCGCTTACGCCCGATTATCGCCCTGACAGGCCAAACTAGTCAGGACCCCGCTTACGCCCGATTACTGTCACGCCGGAGGCCAAACTAGCCAGGCCCTGCTAGCGCCCGACCACCGCCACGCCGGACCTCTCTTTTCCTTCTCTCTCCCTCTCACCACTACGAGAGAAAAATCACACACCTCCCTCGTACCACGTACCTTGTCCATCCATTCCTTTCCCTTTCCTCTCCCCGTCAACCGTTCACGCATATCTTACCCCTTCCATATTCTGGAACCGACCCTGGTGGATAACAAATAAATATTAAGAATAAGTACAAATCAATTTTTTCTCTATATCCAGTTTTCATTCTCATAATTTTATAAAATGTTATATTTCATCCCAGATGTTTTTCGACATTTTGGCATATCAAACACAGATTTGAAATAATGTTATTATTTGATAATTAGAAGGTTAATTTCAAGAGAATGTAAGTCTTAAAAAATATTGGTGGTATTTCCGTACAAATGATTTGCCCAAATGCTAATCATTTTAAGTTCTTGAGATGTGTAAGAATATATTATCTGATTACCCAAAACATTTTTCAAGAAAAACAGGAAATAACAATAATTCGCTGATGCAAGAAAGTATAAAAGTATCGTACATTTTATCTTTATAATGAAGAAATATTTCTAAAAATATATATATTCTTTCAAATTTTTATTCATTGAACATTGTAACATTATTATGATATCTAACCGGGGATAGATTTTTTGTTTACTAATATTCTCAATTTATCTATCAGTCAATGATATTTATGTTTAAACATAAATTAAACATTTAAAAACTAAATTTTAAAATTATATAAACTGCAACTGAGTAAGAATCACTCTTACAATGAAAATTCTCAGTGGAATTTAAATCATTATTTGGAAACAAAATAAATTGGGTTCTCCTCCAATAGAAAGTCAAGAATCAAAACTTCCTTTGCACAACGAGGTCTTTATAATGAGATAAATTTCAAAGTCTTTACAAATCCTTTTCTGGCTCCATTTTTTCTGAAAAATCAAAGTAAAATATCCCATTAAAATTTCAATAGCAAGTGGAACCATGTACTACGAGGTCTTGATCGTGAGGTTATTTATTAAATTTCCCAGAATAAATAATAAAAAACATGCTTTTAGCAAGTTACAGTTTCATGAAAATGTGCAAAAACATGTTGGTTACCATCTCGAATCTATATCAAAAATGGAAATGAAAAATTTGAGAATAATTTTATATGTTTTGGAAAATCAAAAAATTGGGATTTGGCTAGGCGCCCTGTGTGTCATCGATGAATTACGTATAAGGGTTATTTTAAAAATTTCATATATAAATAATATATTTTATATTTAAATGAAATAAATGTAAATCATATATTTTCATATTAAATAGTTTACTTTTCATAATCTTGGCTGCTTTGGAGAAATATGTAGAACTTCTCTTTAAGTAATAATTAATTAAGGTTGAAAATGGTCAAATAAACGTATATCAGTGTTATATACAAGTCTAAAGCAGACATTTCTTAATGCTGGACACTTAAAGTACGTAGAATTCCTCGAAAAAACTTTCAGTAATATACTTTTCTACTATATTTTCTGAAAAAACATTGACGTTTAGAGGTTAGGATGATAGTACTCCACTACAAAATTTCACTGTTTTTCAACGTTCAAGAATGTAATGCGTTCACTTCTACAAACTCATAATATATTTTTATATTCGCGATATGCATTCACACTCATGAACTTTATTAAATATTTAGTAAAATGTCAAAGATTTTGATTTCTTATGGACATGTGACCATGTGGCAGGCTGGCAGGAAACTTCTGTCATGGCGTCAGACAATGTGCGTCGCCTGTGGCGCGCAGCATTCAGGCGGCAATTCAAAATAATCCCCACAAAAATATTCTGAAACATAAAGCTTAAAAAATCCTATATTTATTGAAACATTTTGAATTATTTTATTAAATTTAAACATTCAAAAAACATCAGAAGGTTAATTTTCAGAAACCTATGAATTCAGTGAAAGATGCTGTAGAGTAAAGAAATTCATTTCTATTATTTTCTGAAGCCTTTTTAGAAGACGCGAAATTTTGCAAACAAAAGGGAACTGGATTTTTTATGATAAAATTTTTTTTAAAAATTAAAAAAAAACTCATATTAAGTTGTCTTATGTTACATTTCCAAAATAGGAAAAAGAAAATAATCTAAAAAGTCGCATATTTCTACAAATTGCTGAAATTTAAGAACAATATTTATACAAAATTTGAATAAAAAAATTTCAATTGTAGTTATTGTATATTTGTGTTTTTCCTTCCGCTTGAGGCAAAATTGTTAACTTTCATTAAATTTCAATTTAAAAAAGATCAATCTATTCCTTGAAAGGCTCCTCGCGATTCTATTCGCTCTTTTAAGGAATAGAATGAGCTTTCGTAAATCGAAATTCAATGAAAATAATGACTTCTGCCTAAAGCGGAAGAGAGACGACAAAATGCAAATCAATTTTCAAAATCAAGTTGATGATGCAGTAATTTTGAGTTTCACGGTGCCCCTAGAATATCCTTAACGCCACAAAAACTTACTAAATTCTGTTTCGTAGATTTTTACAAACTTTGAAACTCAAATCTTACTTCTCGCACTGAAACTGTCAAATGTTTCTGTGATAAAATTTAAATACATTTGAAGGATCAAAAACCCCCTCATTAGGTTGGCAAATATGTCCGTTCGGTTTTTTTGTAGACTATTGATCATTACTTATTGCATAGAGAAAACGAACATTATACCGCGTTCGTAAAAAGTCTGGGGCTTTTCGATGAAAAACCGATTTAGGTGATTTTTGACACTGTCCTTATCAGTGAAGGTTTTTCCATTCAGGGAATTTTGTAACGATCAGAATAAATGGAAATTAGAGGATGGTAAGTCCGGTGAACATTGAGGATGAGGCAAAACATTATAGCCAAGGCTTAACAATTTTTTTCGGGTAGCTATTTTCCCTGAATGGAAAAACCTTCACTGATGAGGAGAGTGTCAAAAATCACCTAAATCGGGTTTTTATCAAAAAGCCCCAGACTTTTTACGAACGCTGTTCAATGAAGTTGGTGAAAAGATAGCAAGTAGTCATAGAGAGAAATGGAAATTATGTAATTGATTAAACTTTGTTTTCCCTATGCAATGAATAATGATCAATTGTCTACAAAAGACCGAACGGACTTATTTGCCAACCCAATATTTATTCAAGAAGACTTCAAACTATATTCCTACCTTCAAAATAGATTCCAACTACCCCAAAAACTCACTCCTTGCTAATGAAGCACAAACTATCTTGGCTAGATCCATCTAAAAAATCCACACAAAAATCGAGTTCGAAAAAATAAAGCAACGTGTCTTCCGAAGATAACTTTCTAGGTTTCTTGACCCTTATAATATTTTTAAGTTTGATTTCAAAGAAATATTTGACATCTTCAATACTTTAGACTTAAAAAAAATGATGTTGTATTTGATACATGGAGAGCAGAGATAAACATCCCCAACTAATTCTAGGAGGGCTCATGTGCATCATCAAGAAACGCCATACAGGAAAGCTTGTTTTAATTCAACTAATGGGATATTACAAATAGTTTTGTTATTGGTACTTAAGGAATTTGTATAATTTAGAAAATTCGAAGTCATCATACTTGTTCCTGCTACTGATTTCTTGACATGCCATCAATGGCTGACGTTCTGAAATCCCTCTGAAACTATCCCGGAAGTGACATCGATCTGAGTTTTGCTTGAGGAATGTTAGGAATTTTTAACATTTTTTTCTCAGTAAAATAGAAAAATTCCCTAACATTCCTTGGAGTAAATTTAGATCGATGTCACTGCGATTTTAGTACATGATCTCTTAGTCTAATTGTTGCAACATCGTTGGGATTTCAACGGATATTGAAAGAATTTTGTATGGCACTGGAGTATTTTCACAACTTTTGAAGGACATAAAGGGATTTTTGTTATATTTTGAAGATCCTAAGGGATTCAGAGAGATTTGAAAAGATTTCAGGGAATTTCAACAAAGTAAAGATTTGAAAGAATTTTAGCAGATTCAATAGATACTCTTTAAACTTGAATTAGTGAAATATAACTATCAGGTAAACTCTACTAATTGACATAGCTAAATTCGGTTACTGATAATTAGTACAAAAGCACTGATTGAGTTAGTAAAAAAATGAATTACTAATTAGGTCAGTTATCTAGAAGAATGAAGGTCAGCCGTGGAACTGCGTTAGAAGCCAGATGAAAAAATACTTAGCTTATTGATTTATTGCAGGAAAACGAGTCGCTGAAAACACAAAATAATATTTTTTTTCTGTGATGAATATGTTTACTCAAAAAATTGACGCCATTTATTGATTAGTTATTTCTAACGCATATGAATTGTATTTTTCACAATTCAATATTGCACTTAGATTTATTGCAGATTTTTACAATAACATTCAAAGGTCGCTCAAGGTCATTTCAGGAAAAAAGTGAACATTCCTGATTAAATTGACGCCATTTATTGATTAGTTATTTCTGAGGCATATGAATTGTATGTTTTACCATTCAATATTGCACTTAGATTTTTTGCAGATTTTTATAATAACATTCAAAGGTCGTTCAAGGTCATTCCAGGGGAAAAATGACCATTCCTAATTAAATTGACGCCATTTATTGATTAGTTATTTCTGACGCATATGAATTGTATGTTTCACAATTAAATATTGCACTTAGATTCATTGCAGATTTTTACAATAACATTCAAAGGTCGCTCAAGGTCATTTCAGGGAAAAAATTACCATTCCTAATTAAATTGACGCCATTTATTGATTAGTTATTTCTAACGCATATGAATTGTATTTTTCACAATTCAATATTGCACTTAGATTTATTGCAGATTTTTACAATAACATTCAAATGTTCTCTCAAGGTCATTTCAGGAAAAAAAGTGAACACTCCTAATCAAATTGACTCCATTTATTGATTAGTTATTTCTGAGGCATATGAATTGTATGTTTTACAATTCAATATTGCACTTAGATTTTTTGCAGATTTTTATAATAACATTCAAAGGTCGCTCAAGGTCATTTAAGGGAAAAAATGACCATTCCTAATTAAATTGTCGCCATTTATTGATTAGTTATTTCTGACGCATATGAATTATGTTCTTTACAAGTCAATACTGCACTGAGGTTTTTTGCAGATTATTACAATAAGATTCAAAGGTCGCTCAAGGTCTTTTCAGGGGAAAAATGACCGTTGCTAATTAAATTAACGCCATTTATTGATGAGTTATTTCTGACGCATATCAATTGCATTTTCTACAATTCAATATTGCACTTAGATTTTTTTGCAGATTTTTACAATAAAATTCAAAGGTCGCTCAAGGTCATTTTCTCAATAAAATGTTGATTCAATTAAATTTTCTCTTGTTCTTTTTGAGAAACAGTGTCAATTTATTCATTGCGGCAAAAAAATTAGTCAAAAGGTTTAATAACTTCTGTCATTATAAGTTCATTCAAGGTCATTTTACGGAAAATGGTCATTCAAAAAAATTTTCTTTTTCATGGCATTAATTTTTTTTTAAATTTTGCTTTAAATTAAAAATAGAAATCTGCAAAACAGTAGGATATCGCAGCTTTTTTAATATCTGATCAAGTTTCGTTGTCAAATTGTAATTACGAAGAATTAATTATTATAAATGCGGAAGAAGGGGCAATGATGTACTTCTTAGAAAAGAAAGGGGAAAACTTAGTTCGCGATAAACGACCGTCTAATATGCAAGTGTGAGCAGTGTTTTTTCATTATCAGAATTTACAAAAAGCTCTTTTTTGCGAAATGACCTTGAATGTCCTTCAAATAATATGACAAACATTTATCAAACAACTTGACTCATTTTTTTTGCCGACATGAATAAATTGAGACTGCTTCTCTATAGAGAAAAAGAACTAGAGAAAATTTCATTGAATCAACATTTTATTAGGAAAATGACCTTGAGCCATCTTTGAATGTTATTGTAAAAATCTACAAAGAATCTGAGTGCAATATTCAATTGTAAAGAACAAAATCCATGCGCGCCAGAAATAACTAATCCATAAATCGCGTCAATTTAATTAGGAATGGTCATTTTTTCCCTGAAATGACCTTTAGCGACCTTTGAATGTTATTGTAAAAATCTGCAATAATTGTGCAATATTGAATATATTTTGTGAGAAGTTGTAGGCTCCGGAAGCTACGATCATGGTTCTTTAAAAGCAACCAATCCCGACGCAACTGGAACGTGTACGTCATCCGCTTCTGCTCCTTCTGTCCTAGAAGGTAAGCAAGAGCGGGAAATTTACGCGAGAAAACATCGGGCAACACTGTTCCTTGGAGTCAGGTCTCTAGCCGCGGATGATCTTACGCGGCAGACGCGACAGTTGGAGATGAAGTTTCACCTCTGGATACTTTTTTAGAGCTACCAATCTTTGTAGAATGTTATGAGGAACAGTGTTGACGGACCAGATGAAGTGATCCCAGAAGAACAGCCTTTTGCATCCGGTTCGCGATGGAATGAGCCTGACGCTGGCAAGCCGGAATCTTGTTGAGTTGGCTAATAAATGAAGCTTTCATACCTCCAAGACAGCCGATTATGAGAACTACAAGGTGGACTTTGAAGCCTTGGTAGAGCCTGCTTAGCTCGAAAAGAAGTGCTTGATATTTCGCCCGTTTTTCTTCCTCCTTTGCCGTGATATTACCATCGGCTGGTGCCGAGAATTCAATCACGTAAATGATCTTGTTCTTCAGATCTTGGAGGACAATATCAGGCTTCGTAGCACTGATACGTTGAGTGGTCGAGAATGAGAAATTCCAGTAGATCTTACACTGATCATTCTCCACAATGGACTCGAGTTTCCCCTGGGCGTATGGCAAGACGGGCAATAGATCAACACCATAGAAGT